>DWAN01004463.1:0-12145 GCA_018230445.1 Heliconius hewitsoni | reverse complement strand
AGTAAATATTTCATCTCCTCGAGTGGGGATCGAACCTACAACCAGTCGGTTTACAATCACACTTGGTACCACTGCGCCGCGACTGGCCTCAATATTGTCACTTGTGATATAAATACTTAGTGATAAACACCACTCTGATAATATAGCGTATCCAATTGAAATTGCTTATTACAACGGAAGTCTTAGATAAAACCTGAGTACGTAATCAATATCTAATCGCGTATATGATAAGGTTGTCTTAGCAAGTCGTGAATCAAAGTTCCTTAAAATTAAATGACATTATTTTAACCGAATCAATGGTGTAGATATTGGTATCAGAAACTATACTTTAGATTTAACAAGTATGAACTACTCAGGTAGACTCTACCTGAGTATAATATCTGGACCTACCTGACCTACCCGAGTAAAATAGTTTCATTGAAAATATATAAAAATCATGAAAAGATTATTTTCATTTTTTTTTCATGTTCAAAGTGTTATCCTAAGGCTGGATAACTTTTGAAAAACGTATAAAAATGTTAACTTTGCGCTCTGAACATTTCGAAGTTCTTAGATGCCTATACTTGTTACAACGGTATTAATGTTGTTACCATCTCTCTAGGAAGACTTTTTTTTTTACATAATTTCGCCAGCCAAAGATAATTAATTAGAATCTAATATTTGTTTTAGCCCAAAGACTATTTAGAAATGATTTTTGACATTTGCATACAGCATGTTAAGTAAGGAGTTACCTACGTCTTATCTTTGACTTAAATAGAGAATTAAAAACCAGTGTAGAGAGTGAATTAATATTAAATCACCTTCCATTAGCTATTCACGGGCGACGCGTAGTTTGCACGTTTCCTTTTTAATGAGGCGTGTTAAAGTACAAGAGAATTTTATTACTCACCAACTCAAGATGTGTTTCATTCAAACAGCCATCTAATTTTTAAGTCTATGTCCGTAGTCCCTATTAAAAGTCATACTAAGGTATGTACACACATATTATATATGTTATGATTTTTTGTTTGTTCTTTTTTTTACTCCACGCTATATCCCACATATAGCAGTATAAGCACAGGGAACCTCCACGAACAACATTCCGCTCTCGTTCACTTTCCCCTCAATTTTAAGGAACGTAACTCAACGTCGCGCTTAATCTCGTTACCTGAGCGAAGAAATAGAAATAATTTACGCCATCATGTGGGAAACGCATTCATAACTTCATCCACAGTAGAACGCACAAACGAACCCATAATTTTTGTTTGTGGGTTCCCCATTCGATGGAAAATGTTTAATAATTACCCCAATTTGGCGCAGCGTTGAATCTCGTCTTGTCAACTTAACACGCAATGACTACAAATTGGGGAGAAAGTGGAGCAGTGGAGTCTTAACACTAAGTTTTCTTAACTTACCCTGCCAAGAAAGAAAAGCTCACTAGTTTCTTCGCTTAATATAACAGACAGGAAATATCTTATGCATTCCTTTTCTAAGCCGAATTCGAACTCGCGATCGTTTGAAACCAGTTTCGACCACTGACTTTATATGTACATTGAATAAAATTCGTTTTTACGTTCGGGCAGCAGAACAAGTTAAAAAGACATGACAGGACGTGTTTCAACATGTTGAACCAGATTGTGTGGGTTCATTTAGACTAGAGTATAGAACTTAGGGTTGCTAGCATTTTGTCATAATAAATAATGTAATAAAAAAAACAATTTTCGTTTCTTTCAAACAAATGATAAGTATCTACATTTTAAATATAAGTTTATTAATACTAGTTTTTTATCAATAAATAACAACAGAAGAAACAGTTATTCCGGGTGATCAATTACCTACTTAATCAAATACTTTAAAGAAAAGACATTTTCTCTTACTTCGATGCATTTAGCTTTACGCTGTATTTCGCACACAGTAGGGTAAGACAGCAGAGGGAACCTGGGATCTATCACATAGTGTTAAGACACTCGGTTTTGTTAGAGGTTAAATAACTTAAAATTATTCCTTAGACGATCTGAGGCTCTATTTCTAACTTTAATACATTTTTCCTATGCTTCAGTGTACTTGATTCTTTTTCTCATGAAACAGATATAACTAGTTTGATAGACTTTATTCTCGTATAAATGAGATAAATTGTATTTTGAGCCAAATATATGCAAAATATAAATTAAAAAAATTTAAGTGGCGGATCTCAACGCAGCGCTTTGCCTAGTTACCAGAGTTACAATATACGTCTGTACTAATGCGCCACGACGTCCTCAATTTATTTAGATTCATTTCAAGTTTTTATAAACTTATTGGTTTATTACTTGCAATGAATATTTCGATACTATTAATTTTATGTTGAAAGAGATCTAGAACTAACAGCAAATCCGGTTTAAAATAGCGATAGTAAAAAAGTTAAACGTCGAATCGTGCAAAAAAAAACTAGTTGCTCTTTGAATCTCACGCATAGAAAACCATACAAAGTATAGTATCATCTACAATGTATACAGGTACATATAAATTATGAAATACGAAATCAGAATTAGGTAGGGATACATTATTTAGCACGCAATGGTTCCACAAGTAAAAAAATCAGCTTCACGCTATATCCCACGCACAGTAGGGTAGGAAGAGGGAACCTAGTGTTAAGACACTCCGTTCCCCACTATCTGCCGAATTCTCGAGGCATTGCATGTTAAGTGGCAGAACTCAACGCCGCACTTTTCACAAGCTGTAATCATAATATTATTTTCTCAATGTCTCTCAAAGAAAATTAGTATTAAACGAAGCTATTACTGGTTCGGAAAACAGTTTTGCTGATAGGAGCCAGCAAGGAACTCGACAGTTACTATTTTAAAATATAATTTACAGTAAATAAATAACAATCATAAGCTTCTCGAGTGAGCATCAACATAATTATAATAAGAACAGAATGACATACCGCTCACGCCTAACATATTAAATTGAGAATACAAATAAAAATATCAATTAATCAATAAATTGACAGCTCTATTCAAAAACACACGATGAATCACAATTGGATTTGGTAAACTATCACACTATAGAAAATTATAAAGCGCAAAAAAGGATTCTAGCAACCGTTTAATGTTAAACAAGGCCTACAAACATTAACGACATTGAATTAATAACTTGTGGTGGTGGTGTGGTTCTTTCACCGGCGGTCGCCAGTCGGTGCTCGGTACCACCATCGAGCATCGCCATTGTACGCGACTACTTCACGTGTCAAATATTGTCATTAGTTTATATGACAAGCTTTACAAAGGTTTGAGGCCACTCGTGGCGCAGCGGCATGAACTGTAAAACCGATTGGTTGTGGGTTCGATTTCCATTCGAGGAGATGAAATATTTACTTAAATGTATATTTCCATTTCTTCGCTCTGATGTCGAGGCTAACCGCGGCCTTGAGTTCTGCCACTGAACACGCAATGCCTCCACAATTTGGCAGAAAGTGCGGGACGGAGTGTCTTAACACTGGGTTCCCTCTGCCTACTCTGCTGTATGCGGGATACAGCGTGATGTTGATATGATATGATGTGATATATTTTACAAAGCGTGTACTGTATACAGTATACTGTATTTGGAGTAACAACAATCATTTTAGATGTTAATAGTCCTGGGTAACGAGTACATACAATGTATAGTAAAAACCGTCGTGGTTCAGCGGAACAGCAAATCACTGCCAACGCGATAGATTTAGGTTCGTTTGTCACTCAGGGGAAATATATTTTTTATTAACCGCTCTTGTAGAGAAGTTCGGTGCCGAGTTTCGCAAAATTCTACGTAGCTAAGCCTGCCTGCTAATGCGCGAAGGGCGTTTTTACATTATATGTATATTGTATAATGTAGATATATTCATATATATTTTCTATACAGTCACAGATTTTAGAAACGATGGGCAATGAATGAAATTTAATGATCTACATTATATATTTAGTTTCTAATTAGGACAAAGTGCCTTAGCAAAGCAATGGTAGTTAAGTCGATAATCATCTTAGAATTAAATGACAATTTATATCAGAATATTATTATATTTTCTGGGAAAATTGCTCAACCTCATTGCTCAACGCTGCACAAATAAAGGGCAGCGTTGAATTCTGCCACGCAACACAAAATTTCTTTGATTAAGATTTTCTGCCTACCTTTAAAGCTTGAAGCAATAATAAATTGACAGCTGACATAAATATAATATATTTATTTATATATTTAATTAAATCACATACATCATTCTATCATAAGCAACCTGCAAAAGCAGCTACTTGCGTGTCAACCACGGTCATTTAGTTAGTGAGACAAAAACAACGACAACGAGATGCCTCACAAACACTGACCAAGTTTGTTACAAATCTTTTTGTAAAACATCGTGTAACGGTGTTTCGGTATTTCAATTCAAATTTCGTTCTAACTTGAAAGTTGGAACATTGGATTTATATATATTTCGTTTAAATTTAAAATATTATATCCTCATATGTAAATAAATAAATATATTTACTTTTTAGATAAAGGCAGTCGTGGATCAGTATACAGCGCCAGAACACTGTTATTATATCGCGTAAACGTTGAGTCCCGTCACTCAACAAGCAATGTCTCAAAAATTGGACGTGTGAGGGACAGTGTCTTAAAACAAGGTTTCTTTCCAATGTTCTATTCGAGCAAAAATATGAAGCTTCTAAAATTTACAAATTTTAAATAATATATATTTTTTATTTTAAGATATGAAAAATGGAACAACATGTATTTACATATTGTATTGAAAAAATATTGAAGTAACGATAAAAAAGTATTGTAAAAAATATATTATATTTTTTATTTACTTTTAAGGGTTACCTTGTAAGGAAAAAGGAACCCTAATAAGATCACTTTTTTGTCCGTCCGTTTGTCTGTCTGTCAAGAGCATCTGTGATATTTTATGTGAGTTATCAGATGATGGACTCTTTCTTGCCTTCTTAGCTAAGCTAGGCTGAATTTTAGAAAAAAGCTCGAAACCGCCAATTTTTGTAGGGAACCCTCGGTGGCTCGGTAGCGAGTCCGACTCGCGCCTGTCCAGTTTTTTGTAAAATAACATAGGTATATGCCCCTAATAGTATCTATTAATAAAAAATTGTGACGCCTTATTTATAACACTGTCGTTTTTAAGCTTTTTCCTGTTATCTTTATTATGTTACATAATAATATAGAATAATATTTTCATATAGTTTAACAGTATATAGACATTTATTATTTTATGAAACATTGTTGTTATTATAATACCTAGGTCGCCGTGGCGCAGCGTGACAGTTGTGGGTTGGATTCCCCTTCGGGGGAATGAATTATTTGAATTTTCTAGCTCTGATAAAGAATCTAGATAGAAAGCGGGAATTAGAGTATCTTTATACTAGGTTTCCTCTGCTTACAAACTTTGCAATATGCAGAACGCGCTATTTCGTGTTGAAAGCCAAAATATATTCCTAATATACAATTCTAAATACTGTGACTATAAAAATGTTCAAAACTTAACTTAGCTTCACGCTGTACCCCTAGCGGAGTAGTCAGTGAGAGTGAAGAACCTTCAAAACTCTTTAATAATAATGTTGATCGGTAGAAGAAAAAATATATAAATGTGGTTATAAATATAAAGAGCACAGTTTATATAATAATAAGAAAAAAAAAGGAAATATAACAATAACGATAGCTGATAAGAGCTTATACATATACTTAAATGAATAGTAAATTAGTTCCTCGATCGTAAATATCGTAATGACCTTCCTTCCAATCAATCCTTGTCTCGATGTTAGTTAACAATAATTGTAGATAGATCCCGCGAAATCAATCACGAGACTTCCTGCTACAACAGTCAGCTTGTAAGCTTATGAAGCTTCTTAGTTGTATCGAACAAATTACGTGGAAGAGTATTCAAAATCGATTGGTTTATTATATAAATAAATGCTGTAATTTTAAGGAAGTAGCAGAATTGTTTTTAATTTTACGCTTTTTTCCATTTAACACGGTAGGCAAAGGGAACCTAGTGTTTAGAGTTAGAAACTCCGTTCCTCACTTTTGTTTTTGCAATTATGACAATTGCAATTTATTTTTAATAATCTTAGTTTTTGGCGAGCGAAAAGAAACTACATTGCTATGCTAGCTGACACTTTATTTTCTGTTTATCTTCCAATTAATAACATTCTGTATCGTTTTTCAGGGGCTTGACAGACTTTATATAACCCAGCCGGAAGATATAATATTAGTACACATTTGTACAAATACAGTTTTCTTTTCGATTCAAATGCAATTTAAAGTTATCGTGTATTAGAGGTGTTCCAGTACGCCAATATGACATGTGTGATTCATTAGAAAAATGCCCCATAACAGTGATTGGCTCCATTAATTTTATACTACAGAATGTTATTTTCAATTTTATTACTTTAACATAAGAATTAAAATATTTAAAACATAATCGGCCAGCATTCACTTGAAAGTGGGAAACGGAGTGTCCAAACATTAGGCGCCTGCCTACCCTGCTACGTGCAGAATTCATCGTGAAGCTGAGAAAATAAAATAAATATTCAACAAATTTTAGTATCGTAATGAATTTACAGTAGACAGAGCGACGTCGAATGACTCACACAATTCTCATTTACACGACAAAAATGGTTAAAACCTTTCCGAACACCTGACGTAACCAACTGTTTACTAAGTACCTAGAAATTCTAGAAATAGAGTAATAGACATTGGTCATATATCGAACAATATGATACATAATAACCGCACTCGCTTGAAATGCGCCTGCGCAGACTATACGACGACACTGATAACACATACGATATACGCTTATACAACATTTTCTTTATATATTATAATAACATATTTGTTATATTTTTTGCAAGAACTTAGTGTACTTTATATAAATTTGTAATATAAAAAAAAACTGTTACTGAGTATATAGTGTGATATTTGTAGTAATATCAACCTTCATTTATTAAGATAAAAGGCCCGGAAATGTAGTTTGAAATCAATTTATTATAGGTACATAGATATACTTATATTTTTATATATCAACACAATGATTTGCACGTTGTAGACAAAAAAATACTGATAAAGAAAAATATTTATTTATTTATTTGAAACAAACAAATGTGACTGTAAACGCGACGCAAAGCGCGAACTTGAGTTCCGCTACTCAATACGGAATGTCTCTACAATTCGGCGGAAAATGGGGAATGGAGTGTCTTAACACTAGGTTAAGAATGGATGCAGAGGGAGCATACCCTGTTATATTCGGGATATATTTATAATAACGTCTAGATTTTTCATTGAACTTCAGTTTATAGCAATAACAATATAACTGCATATATACTCCAGCTACATACCACGTGAGTTAACATCGTCCATATTGTAACCTAGACCGTGACTTTACTTTGACTTTGGCGATAAAATAATCGCATCTAGATTACGGTGCCGTCAGACCGCGTGGAATTAGATTTTTTACAATCCATCATTATTTGCTTTCTACTTGTATGTAAATAATTATAATATGTAGAAAGTATGGATCTAACGAAAAATTCTCGAAGGCAACTAAAATGCATATACTGAAAACCTTTAAAATATATGTATAATTTTTTAAGTCTTTTTAAATATGTATACATTAGTCATAAATTAGAAATGATACAAGGACATGAGAATAGTAAATGTGAAATGAATGATTTAGTATTCTTCTGTGCGGAAGCCCAAAATTGCAGAGTCCAAGCCCAAAAGCTCGGTCTGCCGTAATAGAAGGCCAGAATCAGAAATGTAAATTATCCATTGCGAATGGGCATCGAACCCACAGCCTTCGCTTTTCACTGCGTCACGATATTAACACGAGCTAAATTTTGTGAAACTATAACTATTATAGTGCACGTCAGTCACTCTTCAAGTAACGTTTAAATAACGGGGTGTTGCGAGACTTAGCGCGATTATAGAGTTAGATATGGGATATTGGATTACTCGTGAAATGACAGCGTGAATATATTTTTGGCATATCGTATATTGTCGTTATGAGATAAAAATTTAATGTAACTAATTAAGAACTTGGGCATCTACTATTTGAGTTTTGGGCTACAATTTTTTTGGGAAAAGTCTAGAACGTGCAAAGTAATTTTTTTTTCTGTAAAATTTCGTTTCAGGCACAGTATATATATATACCATTTAGGTATATAATACATAAGACAAGATTAGATCGTAGGCGTATTACATACAGCACAGTGGAGTCCATTTACTCAGCTGCGACGAGCGACAAGTGACAAGCGCATGCGCAGCATTCATAATCAGATACAAAATACTATTGTTTACTCAGAACCGTTATCAATTGACGTTGACTTACACTGATAAGTTGTAACTTACAAAGATTTTCTTAACGTTATATTTATTGGAGTTCGAGATTTCAGTGAGAATAATGAATTAAACGATAACATATCTGTGTATAATTTTTCTTAAGTTTTATTATTGACTTTTTAGGCTTGAATTTTAATTTATTAGTTTTCTAAATACATAATTTAGAAACGTGTAATCATAAGATAAATAAGTTTATAAGGTGACTAATGACCTCAGAAGATTCTATGAATCTTCAAATATTGCAGATAGTAAGTGAAACAAGGAATTTTGGAAAATTCACTCTCAAGGAAGTAAAATATCGTCGTTGTCAACAACAAAAATGTGTATTTTGATATTTAAACTCCTATTTATTCTTTCTAAAAGGCAGTGTTTATTCATTTCGGAGATCAAAATCACTGACGAAGCCACGAGCGTGAAGTTAATAATTATATAATCTTATCACATTTTTTTTGTGATATTACTTTATATAAATAACTTAGTGTTTTATAGAAATCAGTGCAAAGTTAATTTATTTATAGCATTTATAGCAATTGCGCGACAAAGTTTTTGCTGACTATATAAAGTATATAAAGCTGGTATATAAAGTTACAAAGGTCACCGAGTCTATTTATTGTCGCTGGTCATTGTCTAAATAAAAACCAATTAAATCACATAACACTGACGGCTTGTCTCGTTGGATCCTATTAAAGTTAGAATACTTCGAAAGATAGCAAAGCTAAATGCGTTCGAGTAGAAAGTTACTTTATTGAACTTTTATTCAGAAAGCTCTATGATGAATAAAAATAAATTTGAAAAAAATAAACCGTCTTCAAATACATTTCAATATATTGTAGGTACATGACAATAATCCTACAAAATGTATAGCAAATCTGAACCGATTTTGTTAAAACTTGGACTGTTCTCTAAATTGGATCGATAACACTAATCTGAATATGACTTTAAGTTTCAAAGAAATTTATAAGCAAACGTACATACACTTACGATGTTGAAGATACGTGCTAGGAAGTCTACATAGATCATTATATTGAAATATTAGTTAAATCTAACAATATCACATACATTCTTAGCTTCATACTGTATCCCTCAAATAACAGAGTACACTCCATTTCCCACGCTCCGTATTATTTTTAAAAGGAACTGAGCTCCACGTTGTCTTGTTACCAGAGCCAATTATTCTCTCGAGCGGAAATCGAACCCACAACCGTCACGATGTATGTGAGCGCAGAAGCACATGTCATATTTCATTTTGAAGTCGGTTGAGAATACTGTAACACTGTATTTAAGACGTATTACTTTAGCTTAGACACAAGCACAATAGTCGTGTATAACAGTTAGTTACAACAATTAACAGTGTTGAAAGAGAAAGGGCTTACGCTGTATAAATGTCTATGTCGTAGATATAACGTGAGTAGCGTTATGATCGACTCGCTCTCACATGTCAGTATAGCTTTATACATGTTGTTACTTTGTAATACAAACTAAAATATTCTCTTGTAAATACATATTTTTTTTAGAAAGCATGATTTGAAAATAATAAAGATAGTTTCAATGCACGTCAGGTTTGGGGATTCAAATAATAGAATTACAGACAATTAATTGTTTATAGAACTAAAAAGAGAGCTATCAATTACATAATATCTCCTAAAATGGAGGGTGACATTAACATGATCATAGTTAGGTACTTAAACTTACAAAATTGTCGTCTATCTTTGCAAATTTAAATTCACTGAATCATATTGGATTCGAATTGGTATCATGTATGTTCATGAATGAAGATATTTCTTATAAGTACTATTCGGTATACTTTTTGTTGGAATCTTCTGGAAAAACTAAAACGAATCCATAAAAATAATATGAAAATTTTCTTTGTTACAAGATATCCAAAGGATTTTGTGTAATAATAAAATTTTCCGATATATATGTTTGTAATGACTGTATCCTATTAACATAATAAAAAATAATAAATAAATGAGCTTCATTTCGCTGTATTTTGCTTACGGCAGGTTGGGCAGAGGCAACCTAACACTAAGACACTCCGTTCCTTATTTTCTAATAGATTTTTTTTAGAAGCATTGCGTGTTGAGCGGTGGAACTCAACGTTGGTATTTTGCCTTGGTGCCAGAGCTCAGAAATAAAAATATTAAAAAATAATAATTCATTCCCTCCAGTGGGGATCGAAGCCACAATCGTTACACCTTGTGCCCGTGCGTCACGACGGCCTTGAAATTAAATTATTAATAATTATACATAAAATGAATGAAAGTGTATAGTGTTAATACAACATCATTATTATTCATTAAATCAAATCACAATAAAAATAATTGTTTCCAAGAATTATACAATAAAATATATAAGGAGCCCGGGACTACTAAAAGACCGAGTCGATGATCCATGTCGTAAGAGAAGAAGTAATTAGTATTTTATTTAGAGATTTATTATAAGTATAGATTAGAGAGACGATTTGTTCCCTAGTACCAAAGTAGTCCCTTAACGTCGGACAGTGCACACGTTATATTATTATATTTTGTAAGTATTCCTATTAAAATACTTTATAAACGGCAAACGAATTTACAGAATACAAAAGAACGATATAAAATTACAACGGACGTGGAAAAAGAACAGAAAACTATACCAAGCCAGTTTTGAAACTGCGACCATCTAGGTTTTGATTAAAGAACCTACTTTGTGAAAAGCTTTTTGTTGCCCATTAAATGAACACTTTTAATGATAAAACGATTATATATATATATATATATATATATATATATATATATATATATATATATATATCAAAAAAAGTATTAAAAGCAGCATGATCGGTGTATCCGGTACTAGGTGCCACTTGTTGAGATTCGAGAGAGATTATTTTACCAAAGTTTAATTAATATTTTTCAAATCAATCAGATGGAGTCTTTTTGTTTGATTGTAAAATTTTTTTGCTTATATTAGTTGACAACAATATTAAAGTTAAATAAATAAAGAGAAGTCCAGTACTAATGTCAAACGAATACTAATAATGTCTAACGAATACTAATACATAATGATAATAATCTAATAGTAGAAAGGTATAAACAAAGCTTATTAAGTCGCCACTCATTGCGTGGAGAGGAGTGGCTTCCATTAATTTCCTTTGTCTAGTCTTTCATCCAGAAAAAACCGTAAAGTTAGCTAAAAATTTATGTCGCGAGGTAATTTCATAATAAAACTAACAATTAGTGATGTGCCGAATCGTTAACATAGTACATCCGTGAATACAGATCTAAACTTTCTAACTGAATCGATACCGGTGCGCGTGACCTTGACAATCAATAAATTATAACCAATAATAGAAATTTTAATAATTTTACGCCGTTACCTTAATTCAGAGTTATTTTAAATTTACTCAAAATGACTTAGGTAGGTGTTGATATCATCTAGACTATCTTTTTTTTTTCAGCTTCACGCTGTAACCCGCAAATAGCAGCGTAGGCAGAGGTAACTTAGTGTTAAGACATTCTGTTCTCCACGCATGTGACGAAGGTGGATGGCGAGTGGTGCGTGGAAGTAAAACAATTGTTGATAATATTTTTTTTATGTTTTGTTTCTTAAAGTTGTAAACCTGGACAACCAGATTACAAATCCAGGTTTAGAAATACACATGCACGATATTTTATGTAATTTAGAAAACAGAATTGGCCTCTAGAAATGTTTATATTTAAATAACTTTATTAATCAACATTCAATAATTATACATAAAATTAATAAAAGTATGTAGTATATAGATACTGGAGGAAGGTCACGTAAAAAGCATGAGGATCCCCCGGAGGGCATGTAT
>DWAN01004462.1:0-12146 GCA_018230445.1 Heliconius hewitsoni | reverse complement strand
GCCAAACGATAATTCTTAGAAATTATCTTTGGGTAGCGGAAATTTGTAAAAATCTAGGAAATGTAGATATTAAACGTTTTAATTTTCTGAAGTAGAAATTGAACCCACAACCTGTCACACTTTAGGCCGCACTGGCCTCATAGTACAAGAACTTTCCTTTAATTAAATATTAACATCAGATTAGACATTTTTTTTTATTTCAGGATTCAATTTCCCTAAACTACCTGGAAAATGGCCGTTCACTTTGAGCGAGCAACAGTTAGACGCGAGAAGGCGAGGCTTAGAGCAATATTTGGAAAAGGTATTTTTTTGTTTTTTTTTTCAGCTTCCTGCTATATTCCGCACATAGCAGGGTAGGCAGGCGGAACCTGGGAACTTAGTGAAGTTTTGACACTTCGTTCCCATTCCAAGACACTTGCACTTTCTCAGAATTATGAAAATTACTTAAAATATATAATCAATCTGTTGAGAAATGCAGCATAATAAAATATTTATAGGTGGCATGCGGGCGAAGCCGCGAGTGGGCCGCTAATTTAAATACTCATATTAATAACTAATTAGTACTAAAAAATATTTTTCATTTATAAATTATTCTTATTAAGTTTAGTTTGAGTCACTTACTTATCTTTTATTAAATGGAGTAAATAGAGAGAACCTCGTAGAAGAAACGTCGCGTGTGAAATATAACTTCGGGCTTTATTTGTACAGAAAAGAATCTTCACAATCGTCAATCATACGATTCCCAATTGTGTCTTAATATAATTTTAATAAATAAACATTCAAATAGAGCTAAATTATTATAAAATATGTTATCTGTATTTGTACTTTGAAATCAAACTTGACCGACATCAATAAAACTGATTTATATTTCAATGAAACTAAATTATACTAAAGCGATCTATTCACGATCGATCAATAGAAAATACATTACCATGTTCAATGTCATTCGTTTTTTTTTTATATTCACGCTTTATCCCGCATTGTATAGTAGGAGAGATGATATATGATTGGTGAATTAGGTGAATTTCAATTCTTTGCTTTGATATGAAGAGGGGCGTTGAATTCCGCCATTCAATACGCAATATCTCGAAAATTAGGCGGAATAGACATAGAACGGAGTGTTTTAACATTCTAGTCAGCTATCGGGATACAACGTGACGTAAAAAAAATCGTATTCAAATGATGTTTTTATTAAAACTATTAAAAACCCGTCGTGGCATAGGGACACAAAGTGTGACTGTAAACGCGACTGGTTGTATGTTCGATCCCCATTCGATATGAAATATTTATTTTAATTAATATTTCAGGCATTGAGTTCCGTCACTCAACACGCAATGCCTCCAGAATCCAGCGGAAAGTGGCGGACGGAGTGTCTTAACACTACTACTGTATTATTAACTCTATTTCAGGTATGCGCAGTTCGCGTGATAGCGGAATCGGATGCCGTACAAGAATTCCTGACGGACTCCGACGACTCGTCGAACCCGTCGCCCGTCGACCTCAAGGTGCTGCTGCCCGACAAGGAGGTGGTCACGGTGTCCGTGCTCAAGTCCACCAACGCCGACGACGTGTACAAGGCGGTCTGCGAGAAGATAGGATTGGCCAAGACTGTGCAGAAATACTTTTATTTGTTTGAAATCGTTGAGTATAATTTTGGTAAGTTTTTTGTAATGTTAGATTTTCTTATATTTCCTTTTACAGCTTCACGCTGTATCCCGCATTTAGCAGGGTAGACAGAAGGTGCTTAGTGCTAAGTCATTCCGCTTCCCATTTTTAGTTAAATTCTGGAAGCAGTGTGTGTTGTTGAATGGCGGAAATCAACGCCGCGCTTTGTCTCTACACCAGAGGAAAGAAATGGAAATATTAAATATTTTCTTTCCGCGAGTGGGGATCGAACTTACAACCTGTCGGACAACAAGAATGCAAAATTTCACAAGTTTGTTAGTCCGCATACTAAATGTCTTACTACCATTTATGAATTTTAACCTGAAAGTAAAACCAATTTCAGAACGTAAATTACAACCTAACGAGTGTCCGCACTCCCTCTACATACAGAACTATTCGACCGCCTCCAGCAGTTGCCTGTCCATACGAAAATGGCTTTTTAACCCCGAAATTGAGATTTCTGTGGTTAAAGAGGACGAGAAGGCCGCAGCTTTTATATTTTGGCAGGTAAATATATTAAATTGGAAAATGTGTGAAAGAGATGGATATAGAAAATGAGTAGGTGCGACGGAGATGGAAATAGAGAGTGAGCAATCTTCCTGTATGCAAAAGGGGTGAATGAAATAATTTAAATAAAATAACTCCATTGAATTTACATCCATTACGCTCAAAGTTATGAGCTGTCCCACTGCGCCACAAGTTAGCATAATAAGACTGTTTCGACAATGGTTTTGCATCGATTAACAAATGGGATATTCAACAGGGAATATTTAACAGTAACGAAAAATTAATATGTCATTGTTAAAGTAATAAAATAAAAATATGTAATCGTTAATCATCAGTGGAGCATTTATTGAACTTACTTTGTAATGGTTGTAGCAGTAGTGCTAAAAAGTATTCTTTATTTTGGCATTGTCTATTTATTCACCTGTAATTATAAAATTTTTAATGCTAATTATGATTAAGAAGTTATTTGTGCTCTTCACCAACTTATTAGTGTGTACAGTTGGTGCTTTACTTTGACAGCAGTACGGTCGACGAGTTGTGTCCGATTGTTCTTATTTTTAATAACTTTTTTTGTCGAATAAACAAAACGTTCACCCAACCTAACTTCAAACAGGCCAGGACTCGTTGACCGTACTGTATGTTTGAATGAATGTATAGAATGACCTAATGTATGCACGTTGAGTATAATACGCATACAAGCTTTATAAGCTTTTTTAAGTTTGTTAAATAATTCCTAATAATCTTTAATACCCTTGCAGGCAGTGGAAGACGTCAACCGCGGCGTGTGCGCGGCCGGCCCGCGCCTGTACCAGCTGAAGGCGCTGCAGGACGTGCGCCGCGCGCAGGACTACCTGGCGCTGGCGCGCGCGCTGCCCGGCTACGGCGACGTGGCCTTCCCGCCCGCGCCCGAGTCCGCCGCGCCGCCCGGGGCCCCGCCCGCCGGGCCCCCGCCCGCGCTGCTGGCGCTCGGCAGCAGGGGCCTGGCGCTCCGCGGGGGCCTCATCCTGTGGGGCAGCATCTGCGAGTACCAGGCGGACCACGAGGCGGCCGGCGTCCGCATACTGTACCGGCGCGGCGCCTGCGACAAGAGGGCCGTCACTTTGTACACGCCCTATGTGAGTGCTGCTGTTGTTATTCTGTTCTCCTCGACGGACTACTTGACTGCGTTGAGTCTTACGAAGTTTCTTAACACTAGGGTCCCTCTGCTTATCCTGCTATATTCGGGATAAAGCGTCAACACCGCACTTTGTTTACCATGACTTGACAAAACAATTATAAAAAACTCATTTAACTAATAATCATAGGAATCAAACTTGCAATTATCGCGTTTTTAGTTAACTTCATATTTTAACATGACTAATTTTCCATTAAAAACTATCTTTTACAGTACCAATTTCTGTGCAACTGTATGGACAGAATAGCGGAGGAGGCGACGTGGCTCGACACCGGGGAATAAAACTAGTGTAATATAATGAATAAGTCATAAATGTATTACGCCATTAGCCGCCATCTTGACACTTATTCGTTTTTTTTAATATTGTGAAGGTGTTGTTAAAAAAATGTCTTAGAAAATATATATTAATTGGAACGTAGCAGGATCTGAACGCGCACGTTTGCCGTCCAATCGTCCAATACTACCCCTTTAAATTAATTGTATAAAAACAGACATATAAAAATTTCGACGTACATTGTTTAATGAGAATGTATGGACGAGACGTGCGATTTCCATTTTTTATATGTTTTCTAAAATATTATTAGTTTTTTATGTGTTTATATCTATAATCTGTAGTAATTGTGATGAAAAAGTTATGTTAAAAGTATTTTTTTTAAATGTGTAATTGAGTGGTGTATGCCATACACGAATAAATTAAAAAAATATATTTGTTTTTTAGAAAAATGTTTGTTTTATATAATATATTAATCTTTTAAATAAAAAAAATGCTTTTCAAAATGGCGATATTATCCTATCTAGTTAAATATGTTTAAGCATAATTATTATCATTATTAATGTGATTGTTTTTTAAGCGGTTAATTATTTAACATTATTGGATATTTTTTGTCTGTGGTTTGGTGTTGCCATGTCGAAACTGCTAAACTGTGATAAGTTCGATTTATCTCATTTTACGAGCCATTAATTTGAAAAATATTTTGAATATTAATTCAAAAATATATTGTTTTTATATGTAAGTTACATATATATATCGAGGAAAACTACAACAAATACTCTAAATATACAAAAATTAAATATCGATTTTTCTTAATCGCGATTATATATGGCTCTTAACATTAACATTAGATTGTGTACTTACATCTTTTATATGATACATTACAAATAATATAATTAATTAATTAGTAAAATATTTAATCGATTTTTTATAATATTTTTCGCGTTAGGTTACTTAGCGATTGTAAGATATCGATTTTGTTTCTACCTTTTACATGTTTATCTTTAAAGTTATTAATATGGACAATTGTAGGTGTAAGTTTGTGTAATACGTGCTTATCGTGTAGATAGTAGGGTCGAAACTACTACATTAACAAATATTACTGAAATATATAGAAATATAAAAAAGTAAAGTATTTTTAAGAGACACGATCTTGTCTCTCTCTCTCGTAAAACTAATGTCGTTATACAATATATTATATAGCTTACTACTTCATAAACACTTAATTCTAGAAAATGGTAATTGTTTATAGTTTTTTTTGTCGACATTACATAATTATAGTCATATAAAAATATATTTAATTATATGAATACTGGCTACGTTTTTGATAATAATTTTTATTGCAACACAATAATCATGTTTCGAGAATATTTTTATGTAATCGATGTTTATGAATCAGTCATTTCCTTGTAAATTAAAATTTTTAATTTTATTTAAAAACTTTTTTATATATCACTTATTGCATTTTTGTTATTTTTATAAATAAATATTGAAATTGCTCTTTACAAACAAAACATCCAGTGATGCATATAGATAGAAAACAGATATCTTCGATTAAAATTCGATTCATTCATAATATAAATAATCTTTATTATAAGGAATTCATATTAATTTAATTTATCATATATAAAATTTTACTCATACTAACAAAAAATATTACACTGTATTCGTAATTAATATCAGTTTTATTTGAAAGGTACGATATGTATATAAAAAAATATTGTTTGTCTATACTACCTGTTAAAAAAATGGAGCGTCTAGGTTTTACTACGTTATTAAAAAAAGTCTTAATACAAATAATAAAGCATTTTTTAAATTAATTTATTTAATTTAATTTAAACAATGCTTTATTATTTGACTAATTTTTTTTTATATAGCCCCCTATTAATTATATTTTTTTCTTATTTTATTGCTAGATAATTTTTTACCGATAAAAAAATAATTGAATTTGAGAAATGTTTTTTTATTCTGTTTGTAAAATCAGATACAAGACAAATAGTTTTATCTTTCTCTTTGATAAATCATCTTTTTGTTAAAAATTAAAATAAATCAATAATTATTATTTTATCTTTTTTACATTGTTATATTATAAATTGCAAATAAACGTGGTTTACGATTGTTACTTGAGTATTATGTACCGATTCTTATACCATTTTTTTAATGAATTCACAAAAATATATATAAAATAATCATTTATTTTGCATATTAATAGTTTAATATCAAAAATATACTATTTCTTTTTTAACTCTAAAAATAAAATATAATTTATCACATATGTATTGAAAATTATACATACATTACACTTAATTGTATCACACTTAATTTTTATCCTTTGCGTAGATAAAAGTACTCTAATTTTAAAAGTATCTTTATAAAATGAAAAGTAGCTCTCTCATATTTATGATCAATTAAAATATATTTATGATGAATAACTTTTTTTATTGGATCAGTTTGCATTAACATATTTTATTGGATCTTATTCATCGGTACATAACAGACAAAAAAATATTTTCGATTTGTTTTTAATACTTAATGGAAAATATATTTTTTTAAACACTTAATATTTTAAGCCAACGCGACCAATTGAGTGTGCTACATTTTTTTTTAATGATAATATATATCATAAAATATTTAAGCTCATATACATACATAATTCTAGCCATGACTTTTGTAATCGTCAATTATATTTGTTTTATACTGGCAACATTTCGAGTTCTGTTAGGGTTGCTAGCTAAGAAATATTACAAAAAAAGTGTGAAAAAATGTCACAATGTTATTATAATTATAATTATATTGTAGAGAAATTTAATGTAGTGATGTCATTGTATTTAACATTTTTAAAGTGTAATCCCACACTAAGGATAAAAAAATATTATTAGAAAATGTATACAAATTTGAACGTAGCGGGATTGGAACTCACGCCTCTTGTTTTAATGCTTATAACGACATTAAAAAAGTCGTGACTAACGTATAAGAAATCCGACGTAGCTTGATGAGAACGTATGGCTATGTGGTAAATGCGCTTGGACGGTAAACAAAACGCTCAAGTTTGATTCTCGCTAGCTTTAATATTTTACATTTCCTGAAATATCGTTTTATCCTTAGCGATGTCTTATTTATTAAATCTTGCAATTATAAAAATAAGATGCCTTTTTTTAATTCGCTACATTGCACAGACTATAAAAAGCTAATAATGAATGAAATAGAGTATATTCTATAAACAGTATTAATATAATTTTTTTTTTTTATATGTAATTAAATGTATATATGTTTTGGTGCCATACTGCATCCGTTTGTTTGCATATTTAAAGAAATACATACAAGTAACAAATATTACTCAATATATATAGGAACTGTTAAAACAAAAAATATATTTTCTAGCATCGGTATATATGTAACATATCTATTTAATTCCTACTCCTAGTCTTTATATAATTTTGTCACTATGTGAATAAATATTTGTTATTTGTATGGACATTTAACAATATTATAATTATTATAATATATAATGGTTTCGCTTCTACAGTATTTATCATTTCTAACACTTAGATATTTATATATTACAATACGGTCCACAAGTTGTGACCACTCTGAAGTTAGATTGAATTGTACACTGTACAGATTTGTTTTTAGCATGATTTTCTTCCCAAGTGAGCAATGGTTAAATCTTCACTAAGCATAACTTCAGGGCTGCCACGACTCTTCGACGGTACTGTACACAGATTATTATATACAAACGTTAGTAGACTAAGCAAGTTTTTATCTTATGACGTCACTTATGTGTACTTAGTTTTGGAATGTAGGTTATATGGTCGACGGCTGATTGAGACCTTAAAAATAGAACTGTATTTATAAACCGCTCTTAATTCTGAGATTATAAATACGGGCTTTGGAAACTCAGGATGTTTGTGGTAATAAATATTAATCTTTGTGTCAATTTTTGTGAATATTATTTGAATTCGATTGAATACAACGTGTACTTTTTGTCTCGGTTTTTATGAAAGTAATTATTTCTTAATATATAAATAAATATAATAGACTATTATCGAGTATTAGGAAACTATATCAGCCGTTGAACCCACAACATACTTGTCTATGTTATTTAGACGTTTTAGAAATGTTTATAATTTGCTTAATACAAAGTCATTTAAATATATTTATGTTAAATATTCTATACAAATATATTATATTTGAAAGCCTGTTATATATTGTGTCGTCTTAAACAGTTGTTATATTACTGTTCAAATAAGTTAAACTAAGATGGCAGTTATAAGTAAAATCTCTCGCCATGTTGATTAAAAAAAATGATAGTTGACACTTGTCATTACAGTGACGTTAACGACGTTTTATATATAATTAAATTAAAACATATTCATTAAGTATATCATTTTTTATATATGTAATCTGTATCTATGTGACTATTAACGCGATTGTAGTGGGTTTGATTGACACTCCGTCAAATTAATTGTTTTATTTTTTTTTATTTTGGTAAGAAGGCTAACGTAACGTCTCGAAAATTTTGTAGTGCGTGATACACGAAGTGTTTTGATATCAGGTTCTCTCTATTTTTTCCCGTTATATGAGGGATACAGTGTGAAGCTAAAACCCCTCTTTGTTTAACTTATTTAAATATAATAAGTGCAATAAGTCGAATCTAAGGACAGTAAGGTATTTTTTGTTTGCTTAGAATGTTTCTGAAGTCTGTATGAAATTCTAGTGTCATTTCTTTTATTTTATAGTGAAATTATTATTAATGTAAATATATCTCAAATATATAAGTTCTTTTAGGCTTAACTTTCATCTCTTAAAATTGTAATAATTATATAAAACAATTTAAATAATGGATTATGATATTATTCGTTTTTTTTTGACAATTTTACCTCTAACATGTCGTATTTGATAAATAAATATATTTATATAAAAATACAAAAGCATACTGGAATTACATACATTAAGTCCGACATATATTTAAAATATGTAATTGTTATAAGACAAAATAGGAATAGTATTTTTATTGTCACAGTGCAAGTATCTGATAGTATGGAAAATGGCGGGAAACAATATAACCTCTTAATCTGTAAAAAAATAAAACAGCGACTGAAATTTCTTAAATTATTAATTAGTTTATTTAAATATTTTAAATAATAATGTTAAATAGTACCTACGTATTATATAACATTATTATTAGAATATTTATTGATGTCTTTGGTGGTTTACTTCGTTTGTGATTGTACATTTATGTTTAGCTTGGATAACGGTTAACGGAAATTTAAATATACTGAAATAGCGACCCAAATGCAGCTCCACCCGTTTAAACTTATTTTTATATTATAGACAAATTATACAAATTCTTTGCCGAAATTGTAGCCTATGTGAGATTCTGATGTATAACTTACATTACTGTAAGTTTCATTTAGATTTGTTCAGTAATCGTTGAAAGTAAAAAAGAAATAACTTATTTAATTATTATTATTTATAATTTTAATTAAATTATTAAAAATACATTCGGTTAAGAGGTTACATTGTTTAATATTTGTTTTCAATAATAGAGATGGCTCTAATACTATCGTAACGTTATCTAATGAAGCTTCTTAATATCGATTTAAAGTTCCGAATTAATTCTAAATATCACTATCGATTAATGTACGTGTGTAAGTTTTATCTGTGGGATTCATTAGGCAATGTATGTGATTATATATTGGGGTGAAATATCGATTTTAATTATAGTTGTGTATTAATCGATTTCATATGAAAATTCTAATATATATGTTTTTTTAAATCGTATTAATAACTTTTAAAGTCAATTTAGTGAACATTTTAAACTTGTCATAACTAAGCAAATGGCTTATTTTTAAGAGATTTCATATGAAATTGTTTTTTATTTTTTTGAATTTCGTTTCGTTATTCTCATCCCAATATAATAAAAATGTGTAATAACATTCCAGTCTCACTTAGTGTTAGGGTAAGGGTTGGGCGTCGTGTACCTATCAGTATATAATATAGATTTCACTTAATTATATTATCTGTATTACATATTGTATTTGTTTTATTTTTCCTTATTTCATACGTTGATGTCGTCGTGGCGCAGCGACATAGTGTCTGTCTATGAGCATGATCAGGGATTTAGTTCCCACTTGTTCTTTTAGCTTTACGCTATATTCCGTAGGCAAAGGAATCCTGGGAACCTAGTGTTAAGATAATCCGTTCCCATTAAGATACTTCCATTCGCCACTGTCCGCCGAATTCTGAGTGGAAATGATAATATTAAATATTTCATATCCTGGAGTAGAAATTGAACGCACAACCTGTCGCGTTTACAGTTGGAGGCTCATGTCCCTGCGCCACGACTGGCCTCACTCGTTTGGATGGATTATTTTCTATTCAATTTACCTCGCTTTGGTAACAAGATAAAGCGCAGCGTTGAATTCCGCCCCTCAATACGCAATGTCTCGAAATTTGGGCGGTTCATGGCTTATCACTAGTGTTTGTTCGCCTATTTTGTTATGTGGATACAGCGTGAAGCAATTTGTTTACAACTCTGTCATGAGTAGTAATAGCAAACCAATTTTGATTATATAAATTTTCGTAGTAAAGATAAATAAAATAAATCAATTAGCTTCACGCTGTATCCCACAGCAGGGTAGACAGAGGGAACCTAGTGTTAAGACACTCCGTTCCCCACCATCTGCCAAATTTTGGAGGCATTGCGGGTTGAGTGACAGAACTCAACGCCGCGCTTTTGCCCCTTTTGACCTCGTAATAAAGATTTAGCTAATACTTTAAGTAAAATAACTACTTTTGTTTCTCATTTCTAAAATGGAGGGAATGAAGAAAAGTAGGATTTTATATTTTATTTAAGACTGCATTGTCATATTGTGATTTAAGATGACAGCTTGAAGAACCTACTGATAATATACCCCATTTCCTATTCTCCGCGCAATTTTCGACCCATTGCTTGCTAATTTGCATATATAATAATATCCTAAATATAAACATTTCTTCGAAATCACTTGAAACTAGAACCATTTCATACAATCAAAATATAAAATCTTATATATAATGTTGTTTACATTCCATATAACAGTAGAGACGGCCTCACGTGTATTCGTGAGAGACGAATTAGTGCGGCCTTTTAACCATCATGTGATTATTAGCTAACTAACGTTGCGTTTTACGTACGTATTTATATAGAAAACATATATTTATGTTTTATATGTAATTGAGGCCAGTCGTGGCGCAGCGGCACAAAGTGTGACCGCAAAATAGACTGGTTGTGGGTTCGAGGAGATTAAATATTAATTTAAATTTATAATTTCATTTCTTCGCTCTGGTGTTGAGGCAAAACGCGGCGTTGAGTTCTGCCACTTAACACGCAATGGCTTGAGAACTTGGCGGAAAGTGGGGAACGGAGTGTTTTAACACTAGGTTCCCTCTGCCTATCTTGCTGTGTGCGGAATACAGCGTGAAGCTGATTTTGATTTTATTTATTTATATGTAGATATGAATATAGGTAAGAAAATTAATCCCACATGTGCTAAATGAACCTGATTGGTGTAAGTTCGATTTACGTTTTGAAGAATGTGTTTAGAGAAACATATTCGGGCGGGAACGTGGAAAGGAAAAATGGCAAATAAGATTTCTGAAGTAATAGTGAGTGTAAGGAGGGGGAGAAGTCATTGGACTTTTGAAAACACAGTATCGATGATACTGGAGGAAGGTCAAGTAAAAACCATGCGGAGGAGGAGATTGATGACAGTGGTGAAAGAGATACCTGTTTAGGCCTAACTTGGAGACTGTAACTTTTGGTGCTCTGTTCTCTGTTGTTACCTTGCTAGGGATAAAACGTAAAGCTAAAAAAGCAATCCAAAGGATAACATTTTCGTGTTAATCTCGATCGGTTTTTCTAGTAAGGCAAAGTGAGTGAATCACTTTCACCTTACCAGAGAACCTAACGCCACAGATTGTCTTAACGTTGTTTAAGACACTCCGTTTTCTATAAGACTAGTTTAGTTAGGTAAATTGTTTACAACGCCGCGCATTATTTTAAGAGAAGAAGGAAACCAATATAATGTATACATAATCTTTCCCCCGATTAAAGACCGAACCTGTAGCCAACGATCACAGCCAGACGATAATCTACTCCTTCACTACGGTGGTGATATTGTTACATCAGTATTACTTACAGACAAAAAAGATTGCTCTAAATAAGGTCGGCACTTATCCCTTCCTTTTAATGTATACTGTCTAGAGTTTCTTAAACTTGGACAGAGTGCAATGTTAGGGATACCGCAAACGATGACGGAACAAGTTTTACTTTTTAGGAAAGTAATTGAAAATTTTATATGAGGTATAATCTCTATCTCTATATATAATAAGACAGTAAAAATAGTTTGTCTGTACATTACATCTTAAAAATTAGTACATCTTAAAAAGAATAATAGAAAGCAAAAATATATTTATTTAAATTTCTTGTCTGTCTGTCTGTCTGTCGATATGTATGGTCACATTTTTCTCTGAAAGTACTGAACC
>DWAN01004461.1:0-12147 GCA_018230445.1 Heliconius hewitsoni | reverse complement strand
GGTAGACAGAGGGAACTTATTATCAAGATACTCTGTTCCTTATTTTCCGCCGAACATTACGTGTTGAATGGCGGAACCGAAGAAAACGGAAATAATAAATATTTCATTTCGTCATATAGGAATCGAACCCACAACCTGTCGTGTTTACAATCACACTTTGTGGCCCTGCGTCACGTCTGCGTCCTCTTAAAAAAGTTAAACTTTATAAAATATAATGATTATCGTTAATGTAACTCGCGAATGTTAACATGTGCTTTAGCTAATGGCGCCAACTAGACTTCCTTGTTTTACAAATAAATTGCTTGAATAAATTTACATAGAAATCGTTGTTTGACACGAGTGATTACATTCATCCTATAAACATATGTATATTATACATATATAGTAAGTATATTATAAACTGCATTATTTTATATAATTCAAATTAATAATCTGACTTTTTTTAATAAAATTAAATGAAGAATTAAGAAGAAGAAAGTAAATGTTTCAATGTACAAACATACGAAGATATATTACGGACGCAGTAAAAAAATAACTAACTTTAAAAAATTACTTTACGATACATATTTTAACTTTAATTCATCATAATCATCGCCATCTGCTTTTACACATTTTCTCACATAGCGAAGTAGATAGGCCAAGACTACTGTTAAGACATTCCTTTTCTCACTTTCTGCCAAATTTACGAGATTTTGAGTTGAGTTGAGTTAACAGACAGTTGAGTTGAGAGGCGGGACTTATGCCAAAATTTGTCTTCCAGAGCGATGAATTTAAAATATACTCATTCCTTCGAGTGGGAATTAAACCCACAATACAACATAGTCAGACGCTGCTCACATTGCGCCATGTCGGCGTCACGTATAAGGAGTACATTAATAGAACTAATATATTTAGTATATCAAAATATCAAAATTTTAAGGCCGTCGTGGCCCAGGGGCACAAGGGTGTAACAGTAACGCGACGGTTGTGGGTTCGATCCCCACTCGAGGAAATTATATATTTAGTTCCGCCACTAAACACGCAATGCCTCCAAAATTCTGCGGAAGGTGGGGATCGGAGTGTCTTAACACTAGGTACCCTCTGCCTACCCTGCTGTGTGCGGGATACAGCGTGAAGTCGATTTTATTTTTGTTTTCAAAATATCAACTTTGACACGTAACGTCAACAATGAACATTACATAACTCATTACTAAAGACGAACATAAAAACGTTTGTCTTATTGATATATTCCTCTAGCCTTGAAGGTTGTTACCCACTAAGTAAATTGTCAGAGATTTTATAGTTCTGTTTACTGTATACTTGTAGGAGGTGCTTCCTGTAATATATTTCTTTTAAGTACTTCAGCTTGCTATTGGTGTGGTTTTATAAATGCTACAATTGAACAATATTTCCGTTTCATGATTTTCCATTCCATTTTAGTGGATATGTCTTGATGCTCTTCTAAATATGACAGACAAATCACAGCTGGCAAACATGTGCTTGTAGAATGATTCGGGAAGCATTAAGAAATTCTTCCCGAAATTCCAAAGGGTCAGGAGAAATGGAAACGAAATTTTATATTTGATAATTCATATACGATTAAGCAAAGTTGCGGTTTACCTTTAATATTGTTCTTTTTTATATTGACTATGAATTAGTAGTGACTTAAGCATTTCGTTTCAACTTCTTTCATACATCTCACCGATCTCCATTTTTTGTCTTTTTAAATTAATACAATTTTCATGTTTATATGTGACATGTTTGATCTACTAAAACTCTCGTTTCTTTAATATGACTATCACAATTAAAAGAAGTAAATTTTGAACTATAATTTATCAATAATAGTAATTTCTAATTCAGTTTCTATGATTAAAATACTTCTAGCATCACTGTTGATACGTTTTTATTACATCGTTTACTTTTTATTTATGATCTAAGTTCCTACGGTGTTCAGTAATAAAAGGAAAGATTAATGAGTGCTTTTTCGAACTTTTATATTAAATTGTCTAGCAATACCCAATTGTTAAGTTAAAGGTCTGAAAGTGAATCAATTATATGTTTATTTTCATGTTCAAGTGTTTATTATAAGCTCAAAACTTTATAAAAAAGTAAGAAATATAAATAGTGGGTTACGGTAGCGCTATTATCAGTAATTAAGAAACCACTTTAAGTTCCTCGATACCTAACTAAACATCACATTATATTGTCAAACTGAGGCAAACGCCTATTGTTCCATGACATCTTAATTTACGGAGTGAAAATTTATCTCACTGTTATGCATAATGTTTTTTTTTTGTTACAGGCAAGTTTTATCTCATATTAAGAATATACCAGAGTTGATTCTGCTTGGAAGTGAATCTCCGACTATGAGAAGATTGCCGATATTTTCTCTTATGGTCAAACATCCACGTGGCACCTTCCTTCATCATAACTTTGTGTGTGCCGTTCTTAACGATGTCTTTGGTATTCAAGCAAGAGGTGGCCTCAAAAGTAATCTTAGTTACGGCGCTGACATATTGGGTATTGATGAACAGCTTCTAAAGGAATACGAAAAGTTATTGGATGTTGAAGCGTAAGTCAAATTTATTATAGCACAATAATTAATAATATTTTATGAGTTCTTGTATATCATTATTATTTTTTATTTACAGGCAAAAAGAAATAGCAAGAGTTCGAAAATTGAGCGTTGTTAAATCACCCGAAGTACCGATTCACAATGAACATTTGAGGCCAGGTTTCTGCAGGATCTCCCTCCCATTCTTCATGTCAGAAAGTGAATTAGCATTTGTTCTTGAAGCACTCAAAATGGTTGCCACTGAAGGCTGGAAAATACTACCACAGTATGTTGTGAATTCGGAAACAGGACAATGGAGACACCATACTTGTTCAGTACTGAGAGATAAGAAATCTTTGTATTCTCTAAGATATAATGATGGTCATATAACTGCACATGAAAGAAGAATATCAGGTAAAGGATAAACTACATATATTTGCTACTAGTTAACTTATTCAAGAAATATGATATTGCAATTGTCAAGTCTAAATTGTATGTTTAAATGAACTAATCTTTAACAGGTCCAGGAATATTCCCGCAAACACATACTGAATGTTTACAAACAGCAAGGAATCTTTTTAGCCGAGCTCGGAAACTAGCAATGAAATGTTCAACAGCTGAGCCTGAGTACAGTTTTAACCCAAAGATCGACTATCTAAGATGGTTTATGTTGCCAAAAGAAGCTCATGACTTATTATTAGGAAAATCAGCGAATGTCAAACATATTGTACCATTTGATCCGTCAGGATACACGGGTGCTAGGAAGAGTTTGAATATGTCGAGATCTTCAAATACATCTTCACCTATTTTAGGCTCCTCTCCACGACATTTCAGTTTATCAGCGATAGACGACTGTCATATTTTCAGATTAAAACAAAAGCAAAAATTTTATTCTAGAGAGTCTAGTTTAAAAGAAACCACTAAAGAAGAAGCTGTTGTAATGAAACCTCATCCAGTGCAATTTGCAGTAGGAGAATCAGTATCTCCATTACGAATGGTCCCTAAAAGTACAAAGTTAATGCGGTCTAGATGCTACTCCTTAGGTTCAGATGTGCCTCAAGTACATTTAAGCGCCGAGACAAGAATGAATCTTGGACTTAAAGAAACTAGTCCAAACAATACTCCTAAAGCTAGCAGTTTTTGCAACTGTGGGAGTCAAACTGACTTGCCATCTTTAGATGATGGCATCGTTTCGCCCAATAAGAAGTATCAGTATAATGCACAGAGTAGTACGTCAATATCTGACTGTAGTCAAGTAGGGCGTTCTTCTCCTACGACATCAATTACGTCACATACCTCTGAAGATTTACCAGCTTATGTTAAAAAGATGACTAAAGAAATAGCCACAGAAATAAAATCCGAGATACGTGGAGTGATTTCAAAAGTCGATGATATATTAGAGAATTCAGACTCAATCGACCAATCAAACATAAGTTTGAGCTCAATTTCTAGCCTGAATGATAAGAATTCATCGGTTATAGATGTTGCAGAATACCTCATGAGAATGTTGAAAGAAATGGCATCAGAAGTTAAGTACGAAATCAGAGAAATGGTAAATAGAGTAGATGAAATGATACCTCCAGAACTTACAGAGACTCCTAGGAAAAGTCCACCTCTGACAGGAAGGAAAAGAATAGGATCTGGACCAGAGTTAGGTTTGGATTTGAACAGATTAAATTCTTCACAATTAAGAAAATGTCCAACAAGCCCGGTGCTTCCATCACAATCTCAATTGGAAGAAGAAGAAAGGTTTTGCAAACGATCACCACAATCACCGAAATCGGCGCAATGTACGCCGTCACACGAAGCGTCGGGACCTAATAGTATATCATTCAACTCAAGTGAAACATCGACGCCTGATACAATAATTCAAGTCGTGACAACATCTCAAAACTCTCCGGTCCTCCCTAAATCGTCAAGCTCAAATAAGCTATCTGATGACGAGGTAAGCTGCACGGATGCGATATGCAGACACTGCTGTATTAAAAAAACTTGGTGCCAAAATCCTTCAGTCAGTTCCCAAGATAGTGGAATCAACATGACTTTTACTGAAACGGATTCTTTAATTGATCTAGGTAAGTTTTATAACAAATTACATAACTGTTATAAACCTTGAGTAATAATAATAAAATCGTAAATTGAAAGTTTTATTACAATATGTCTTCATTAATATCTTGATTTTAGCTGAATTTATCTAGATTTTTCAACTTCTGTTTATTGCCACTTTACAATACGTATTTTTGAATTGGTGTGATGTTCATAGTTGTATACATTTGCTTATACAATTGTTATAATATTAAACTTAATTAATTGGAATTGTATTTTTTGTACGATACTAATTTAATATAACTAAACCATTATAATTACAGTGAAATGGCGGACTTCGTCAGATCCCACAAACACTAAATTGCGCAAATTACAAGGAAGGCTGCGAATGTGTCAGAAATACGACAAAACTGAAGTGCCAGATATCATAGAAGGTGTTCCAGTTTGTTCAAACGATATCAAACAAAATTTTACTGAGAGCGACCCAGGAAGAGTCGTCTTTCATATACAAGACGACGCTGATAGACAGAGGTTTGTGACTTTTTAAAAATTATTTTAGCAGTACAAAAACCAAGCAGGCAATATTAACGTATCTAAACAAGACAAATATATATATGTATATATAATATATATATACGTATGTAAAAGAAGAAATCTTTCAAGCTTTCATTTGACCTTTAAATTTTTTGTATAACGGAATTATATGTGATAAGAATATAATAAGCACCGCAGAAGTTTACCAAATTTTTAACCGATTCATTTTAATATATTCGCACATATAACAGTGCATTTGAAAGTTCTTACACTTTATGCGCGATGGCTGCGAGTTAGAAGTCTTTTGTTTTTTATCGAGTGATAATTTTGTCGCAACATGCACACAGCACAACGACCATATGGGACACAAAAAATTCAAAAATTTTAAAATTGTGATAATTATGTCACATCTTATCTGGATCTAGACGCGACGCTAAAACGCTAAACTATGATTTATATATTATAAATATAGTAAAATAGTGTCACAAACAAAATTATAGCGCGTTTATACTTACAAGCTTATCAAATAATAACATATTCGTCGTTTTCTTTTGACTCCAGAATCACATCATCAGCACCAGATTCCAAAAGATCAAGCAGGTCGTCCAACGCATCATCAAGCTGCTCCGACCGCAGCTCTCGCTCCAGCGGTTACGGAACAGATGGACATAGAACATCTCAAGATGAACATTTTTTTGATCGCAGGTTAATATTGTTGTATCTCTTTTAACTTAACACTGCATTCTACATATCTATCTAGCAGGGTAAATTTTGATTCTGTCATGGACTAAGAAGGCAAGTTCTAGTTATGCCTAATTGATTTAACTAAGATAAATTTTGGTTCTAAAAAAGTTGGATTAGTTTTAAACATGATTTGTAATGATCATAATGTTGTTAATAATTATTATTTGAATATAATATTTCTTTTATATATCCTTTAAATATATTAAAATATTTTTCCAGTATGTCTTATTCTATATATAAATTTATGCTAGTAAAAATTGTTAAATACTTTTAATAATAGTCACAAAAAACATATTTGGTTAGCCTTCTGCGTTTGCTTAGCTAAGTGACAGATAAATAGATGACAAAAAATAGTGCTATTTGCATGTCTACTAAAATACGTATTTACTTTACTTATTAACGATATTATGTTATTTTCTAATATAAACGTATACATACAGTGATAATACATAGTGAGGAACAGAAGGGTCCTAATGACAACGGAGTCTTAATACTCAACATTATTGGAATATGACTTATCGTAAAGCTATTGCAGGTTCTATCAACAGGAGAACCCAAGGAAATATATATTCTTTTACTTATATTTCCTTTATTCACTTTAAAGCTCTTGGTTTCGCCGTTTATTTGGCCAACAACAGGCACAAAGTCTCTTCACACTTCTCCTGGAGTCTTGATTCGATATTATATTAATCCGATAGACTTGATGAAATTAAAATATTTTATTTGACTATTTTACGGGCACAAAATTAATTTTGTTTAACAGTCAATTTGTTATTTAACTCATTTATTCTTTTATTTGTTCAGTGAATCAGAATACCGTTTCAAATCGGACTGCTGCTGGGAGGAAGCAGAGAGAGACGACAGCAGTGCGTGTAGTGATGCTTCGCTCACGGACTTCACTGTGGACGACGAGGGCAAGTGGCATTGCCCTCCAAAAGCTGTTTGGAAAGCTACTGTCGAAGTAAGGAGTTAAAAAACTCACCGATTATTGTTTAATCCGTAACCGTATTATTTTATTTAATCAGACACACACTGCCTGTCATATGCGGGATGTTGCGTGAAGTCGAAAAAAAAATTACGTACCTAATGATTATTTAAAAAAATTCAGGCTATACACGAATACAACATGGTGCGACCGGGTGATAAGGTGCTCATATGCCTGTCCGGCAGTCGCGACTCCATAGCGCTGTTGCACACAATGCACCAGTATCAGTTCTACGCACGATCTAAGGGCATACATTTTAGTATTGGTAAGTTATTTCTCATGTAAATAGATAATTTTAATTTATTATATATTTTTAAGTTGATTTCGTTAACCGTCAATCGAGACGCAAAAAAAGCTTGCAAATAGTCTTCTTATTTTCTTGATCTTTTTTACTTCAAAGAAATGCAAATATGTGGTTATTGCATTAAACGAGTGATATATGTAATCGTTTTATTGAGAGCCGTATAATTGATTCTCCAAATCAGAGAGAAGGTATGGTTGAAACTTTTGTACGGTTTTCCAATAATATTTTTTTCATCCTCGTCTATGCTAATTATTAACATATTCATACGTAACATTTCGAAAATGTTTAAAATATCTGTTTTATAAATAATTTCAGGAGCATTGTTCGTTCAAGAGCCGCAGTCAGACGTCGATCCTTTACACGTGATGGCGTACTGTAGAACTCTGGGAGTAAAATTCATATACCATGACAAGTTGGATCATGATGAAATGCAAAGTGAGTATTTTACAAAATTACATGTATTAACCTACTTAAACTAACAAATTCATATACATATATAAATCCCTCAATTATTAATGATGATAATTCTGAAATACTTCATTAATAACAGTTATTTAAAATATTTCTACCCACTAAGGATAGAAAAATTGCGCCTCTTGAAACCGTCCTACAGGCGTGAGTGTGTATCTTCCTATGTTCAAATTGACTCGATAGACATCTCTACAAGCTCTAACCCGGCAGGCGAGGCGCGGCCGTCCCTGCACCGCTGGGCGTCGCACGCGGTGCGGCGGCGCGCGTACGGCGCGGCGGCGGCGCACGGCTACAGCGCGGCCGCCGTCGCGCAGAGCCTGGACCGCGCCGCCGCCGCCTTCCTCGCCTCCGCGCTCTACGCCGGCGCGCTCAAGACCGTCAAGGCGCACTACAGGGTCAAGTGAGTACACGCCCTGAACTTAGCTGTAGGTAGATAGTTGCGCAGATTTCATATTTGAAATTTTCTCACTTTTGATTAGTTCCTTCCCGATTGAATAATATGCAACAGTTCATGCGTTTAATCCGCCGTAATATGGCATTCTGTAACCATGATAGTTATGGGTTCAATTCCCACTCGGAAGAATTAACTATTATCATTTTCTCGCTTTGGGAATACTAAATATGGTGTTGAATTTCACCACTCACGTACTATTTCTCGAAAATTAAGAAAAGCGTGGGAAACGGTGTGTCTTAACACATTTTTTTCCCTGATGTAAGCAAAATACAGCGTAAAGCTTTTTTATTACATTCAAGATGATATTGATTATCTACACGAATTTTGATTTGTTTAATTTTACCTTGCATTATATTAATTTGATCTGATCGTAGCGGGATTTGAACCCGCGCCTCTTGGAAACCGTCTCTCAACTCAACTCTGAACACTAAGCCATACGTTCTGATCAAACTATGTAGAAATTCTTATACGCTTTATTTAATATTTGTTTGGGTTTTAGTTGAAATTTCGCGACGTTATAATTTTTATACGTTAATAAGTGTTTATCTTTCCAAAGTGTAGTATAACACTTTAAAAAAGTTAAAAATGAAAACATAATGTCTATTCCCAGAGAGCACAACATCCGTATAATACGTCCGTTCATATACGTGCGCGCGCGCTCGCTGGACGCGTTCGCGTGGTCACGTGACCTGCCGCAGTTTGGACACTGCTCGTCTCCTGAGGCACCGCCTGTGAGAGACGATGCATCAAATAGGTAAGACATTTTTGTTATTAATAATTTATATCCTTAAATTTCTCCATTTTTTAATATAATATAAGACTGCAGGGTAGCCAGAGTTTGCCTATGCTATGTTAATACAAAAAATATGTTATATAAAAACCCTTAAAAATAAAGAAAGATTCTATCTTATTACAACTTAAGGAGCTTTTACACTTCATATGAAAGTGTAACACACTTCATGAAGAGTATATTATCAAACATAATAAATGGAAGTATGTGTTATTTATTAATTTAAAAAATTTCGAATGTATTACTTAAAAACATATTAAAAATAAAGGAGTACCCTTCGGTACTTCTTTATAATACAATGTTTAGGTATGCCAAATTTCATACTACTTAGTTCATACAGTGTTTATGAGATGATATAAGAGATCCAAAAATATTTCTTCGTGTATTAATATATAGATGAAACCAACAATTACTCATTTATATCCTTTTACAGAAAAAATATCCTGAACCGCTCAGCATCAACACCATGTAGCAGCTCAACAAAAGGCGACACGTTAACGGAAACTGAAGTATCTGATCCACTAATGGCGGCACATGAAGTTTTAACCAGTCAAGAAAGATTGTACCCATTCATATATGCCAGTTTGAAGAGTGCTTTACGACCACTTATTAGTGCCAGGTGGATATATTGTTTTATTTTTTTAAATTTCACGCTGTATCACGTATATATCAGGAGAGGCAAGGGGGATTTAGAACCTCGCTCTTTTGACCAGAGAGAAGAAATGAAAACAATAAAACAATGTTTCTCCCGAGAGAGTTCGAACCCATGACTTTTGTGTTTACAATCAGATGCTGTCTCACTGCGCCAGGACGACTCAACTCACTCAAAAATTGTTATATTACTTAATATTGGTGCCTCTTTTTCATAAATAAAAACAAATATATTGAAATTTAACACTACATATTTGATCTATTACAGAAACATTGAAAAAGATATTACAGAGCGACACAGAAAGAAATCAGTGATACAAATGAAAAATGGCGCCCCCGTATACGACTCCGAGGAGGGCACTGACGAAGAACCGGTGCCATAGACAATTGTCAATTTTCCCGCCACATTGAAAACTTTCATATTCAACATGGCGTTTAACTAATTCGCTATGACATGTTTTGCCCCTCTCTCACTTAACTATCGATGCTTTTGAAGTAAACTAATGTCTACTATTAGACGTCTGTTAACATTTAACTGAAATTAAATCGTTACTAGTCAATATAGTATACTAGTTTAATATCTTTTAAATGCTAATAGTTGCCTTTAATAAATAATGCAAACATGATGGCCACACCGAGTTGTGATTAGACAGTGATCAATAAAATATAATTTAATATTTAGATGTACTTTTGTTGCAAAGCGACAATCTTGAAGTTATTTTTATATCATAATAAGTGTATGAGTTATACTTACTTTATTTCTTTAATTTTTTATTGTTTATCGTATAACGTTTTTACATTATACTATATTATTTTATTTAAAGGGTTGCCATATCGATAATGTTTTCTACTATTGAGTAGTATTTTTTATAATAATTAACGTGGAATTGATAACGAAGTGCATTTGTTACAGTCTGGTATTCATAATGTTAATCAATATATTTTTCAATGTTGTACGTGTGTTAAATTCTACTTAATATATAAGAAATTGGCTTATTTATTGTGTCCAGTAAGATGAATATATGCGTTTACAATGTGCAGATTCTATTTGAGGCGGTTGCCTTACGTTGAAATTAATGTTATATTTTGATAACTATTGAATTTTATTTTATTAACGATGTATTCAAATTTAGATTTAATCGTGTACGTGTAACACCAAGATTATTTATACAATTGATGTAGATTTAGAAGTATATCTAGTTGTTAGATATATATAAGTTTTTTTTATTATGAATTCTATTGTAAGTTCACGTTAGTTTATTGAAATTTTGCAAGTATGTGATTTGATGTGTTTTTGCAATGGCAACATTAGTATGTATAATCTATTTTTAATTAAAATAGATTGTATTTGTTAATGTCAGACTGATTTTGTACAAACTCATTGCAGAGTGTATTACTGTAGCTGTAAAGTTTTTTTTTCTTACTCTCATATATATTTTGTTTTGTTATCTCTGTATTATGTGGCAAATATTTTTGATTGTGGCTTAAGATTCCTATATTATATGTAATATAAGATAAAAGTCCCATACGTTGCTTCCATGTTAATTGTAATCATATATACAAATTGTCCTATGAATAAAGAAATCTTTTAAAATTTGTGTTTTATTTTTACTTACCGTGTTCCAATCAATGTGAATGTATATGCCTTAAAAAATATTTTTATTTGAATAAGGAACTATTAGTATTTTTTATGTACAAGTACAATACAGTACCTAAAAAAATTAAAACTTACACTAAATAAATATTTATATGAACGCTTACTACCATAAATTCAGTTATAACCTATAAAAGAAACGAACGATTGGTTTACTTACTTTATTTATCTACATCTACACCCACTACACGGTTAATATGCATGTGTGCGTGCACTACACATTCTTAAAACTAATGAGTATTGTAGTACTACAGATCCATCTTATAATTTAAAGAGAAAAAACTTTTAAATACACTGAATGTGACAAAACTACTTTTAAACTTACACACAAATTTACGTAATAATCGATAATTCGATATCGATAAGCAATATTGATATAATATAATGTATTAATTAATAACTACTATAATCGAATAATATATACTTAAATATCTTATATACTAACACAGAAACTTTTTTTTATATAAATTGAAGCATAATTATTCTAATAACATTTATTTCATGACGACACAACATACCTTTATAGTTAGTATTATGTTCTTGTATTATATTATGCTTAATATTAACTTATAGATTAGCCCACTTAAGGTACAGTAATTATAACAACGGATCCACGTCAGTTATTATGTTATGTAGCTACGGTAATATATGCGATTATATTGGTTATATATATCATGATATATATAGTTACTTCAATTAAATTAAGTTAACCTAAATTACATTGTATAGGTCTCCATTTGGGCTACGTGTTGGGATTTAGAGGAAAGGAAAAGTTTATTTGCCGCCCTGGCAGCATGGTTTGCCGCCTGAAAACAAAAAATATACTGTTAAATATTACTACTAGGTAACGAAAAATAAGAAGAACGTAAATTATATCTATTTATATATATTTTTTGATTAGATCTAGACTATTTATAAGCTTTATTTCTACTATATTTTTTAGGCACAAATTATAAATTTATATATATATATATATATATA
>DWAN01004460.1:0-12148 GCA_018230445.1 Heliconius hewitsoni | reverse complement strand
TCTAAAATGATAGGATGGGTGAAATGGTATTTCATATTTTTATATATAATAAAAATATTTATATACTGAACTTAAAAAACGCAATTATGTTATGATTAAAATATTTATTTAGAGCTCACTTCTCAATTTAAGTAAGCATGCACTTCCGAGTGAGAGTCCAAAGAGGCAGAAAATGAGACGATTTTTTTTGTGGTTATTTTATTTGTATATATATTTTTAAAAGTTTTCTTCCATACGTCGATGTAAAAATTTCACTTACAGAAAGCAAAATTTATCAGATTTAGCAGTATCAAAACAATTGACACTAACTATCGTTTTATTTTATCTGAGGGCTTTTAAACTTCTCGTATATTGAAAATGCTATAAATTTCTCAGCGTAAGAAAATATTTCATTATTCATTTCCAAGAGCTAGAATAGTCCGGCTGCAGACGGATATTAGGTCGTGCAATTAACCTTTCACTTCTGTAAACAGGGCTGGATCTTGGTGTTCATTTCAAAAACGAATATTATTTTATATTGCACTATTGTACAGTATATTGTATAATAAATAAGAAAATATCTATTTTTTTTATCATTGAGGCCAGTCGTGGCGCAGGGGCACACAGCGTGCCTGTAAATCGATTGGTGTCACTCGAGGAGATGAAATATTTATTTACATGTATATTTTAATTCCTTCGTTCTAGTGTCAAGATGAAAGCGCGGCGTTGAGTTCGGCCACTCAACACGCAATGCCTCCAGATATTGGCAGAAAGTGGGGAACCGAGTAACTGCCTACCCTGCTGGATGCGGGATACAGCGTGAAGCTAAAAATAATCTATTTTTTTAGCTTTCCTAGGCGAAACTTAACGCCGCATTTGTGTCACCAGTTTAGGGACATAAAAATAATTGAAATAAATTTATTTGACCATCTGCAGCGCCACTATGGCATTTAAAACTTATTGAAAATTGATTTAAAAAATCTAACTTAGTGGGATTGGAACTGGGACTGGGATTGAAACTTCTTTTTTCTCATTTAAAAATGCCTAGTATATTTATTAAATTATTTAATATTTATTAGAGTTCCTTACCTAAAGGGTAAAGTTTACTGGACTATTGTTAAGTCTACTATCATCTGTATGTCTGCTGTATCTCACGAACCATGATAGTTAGTAGAAATTTTCGTAGATAATATATTTTATTTTATTGTCACTATACCAACAAATACTAAAAATCCGAATAAAATTTGTATATAAGCAGACTCACAAACGTAAACTTTTGGATGTTTTTATAATTAATAATAGGACCTTTCGTCTCGCATGGTTTTTTTTTAAAATACCATCCAAGTTCGAGTAGGCCTCCAACTAAAATAATTTAAGTTTGTTTCTTATTTTCTAAAGTAGTAAATAAAGAAAATTTAATACCTTATAAAATAACAAGTAGATGTTTATCTTACGTAATCTTAACAATGTATCACCTGGCTCCAACTAATCTAAAGATATTTATTTCAAGAATATAATTGAAGAAGGAATTTATATTTCTTGTGAAAATCATCTGGATTTATTTCTTAACGGGTATCTTGCTTTAGTCATATTTCAAAGAAAATCTGCACATAATTTCTATTAAACTGCATATTTTAATACAGTCTTGCTATAATAAGAATACCATTTGAATAGTTTTAAGTGTTATTCACGCTTTATGTTAAAGTTGGAATTATTTTAAATTTGTTGTTATATTATAGTCAAAAACTTACAAAATAAATTGTGGTTAGTCGTCGCCACCACTTCAATGGGAACTTACGACTTGTAACTCCCCACAAGAGAAAATGAAATATTTATTTCCCTTTATATTTTCATTTCTTCGCTCTAGTGTCGAGACAAAGCGTGGCGTTGAGTTCCATCACTCAAACACTATTCCTGCAGAATTCGGCGGAAAGAGGGTAACGAAGTCTCTTAACATTAGGTTACTTCTGCCTATCCTGCTATGTGCGGGATACAGCGTGAAGCTGATGTGTTGTTTTTTATAACTTAGATATTAAGCTATAGCTTAACTTACAATAAAGTTTCATCTTGATTCGTTCAGTCGTTTTTACGTGAAAGTGAATCCCCGGTGCCGTGAAAATTCTGGGATAAAAAGAAGTCTATATATTGATCCACAACCCCTCTTTCAGCTAAAATCATTATAAAAATTGGTCTCAGTTCTGGTGGTCAGCTGTTTTGGAAATTACAAATATTTTAAAAAAATTGTTAGTTTTTAAATTGAATATCTGATACGTAACTACATATATGCAGACCTACAAAAATTTTGAAATCACAGATAGTCACTTAATTTTGCATATGCATGTATTATTTTTTTTCTTACTTTTACTAGCCGACTTCTGTAAGAAAATGAAGTTATCAATTTCACTGTATTTTTTTTATGTTTGTTACAGAACTTTTGACTAGGTGAATCGATTAAGATGAACCGATATTTTATTTAAAATTGCTTAAGATATGTGCGCAACAAATGGACGAATAACTCAATATCACGCCAACCGATTCCAATGATTCCAATGATTGAGAACGTATGGCTCAGTGGTCAGAGCGCCTGGTTGGTTTCCAGGAGGCGCGGGTTCAAGTCCCGCTACGTTCAAATTTTTATACGTTTTCTAAATAAGTATCCAATGATTCTTTTTTTATTGGAATGGATATATTTCAAAGATAGTTAAGTGAAAGTTTGGTGAGGTTCTGATTATCCGGTCCGGTTGAAATTTAACAAGTTTGTATTTAACACTTTTGTATTTACACACAATTCAAGCTGAATATAAAAAAAAATCAAAGAAATAGTCATATTAATAATACTTATAAGTATTTTTGTTCTTAACATTAACTTAATAGGATCGGTCGTTCAAAACGTCAGAACTGAAAAAGTGTTTCCTTTGCATGAAAGATTCTTTACCATCGAGTTTAATAAAGTTGAAAACGAGGAGCATTCCGTAAATAAATTGTTCTAATTTACGTACTTCTAAAGGAAATATATTTTTAACTTGTTTATTTATTTTTTTGTTTAAATAGGGTAAGGATGATTTTCGACAACAATAGAGTGTTTCTGTAATGACATGTAATAAACTCATTATATAACCCTCGGTGTTCGGATTTTTTACCAATTTGATGATAACGGAAAGGACCACTGATTAAATAATAAACAGTTAATAAACTTCAGTTTGCGGGCGCATGCACTTATTTTGTAATATACACATTTTTGGTATGGTTCTTTGATTATGGCGTTCAAAACATTTTTTTAATTTTTGAATTTTTCCTTTATTTATAATGCAACTTTTTATTTTTGATAATTATAGGTCTACGGAATCTATCTTATATGTTTTGATTACGCGGCCAATAAATATGATAAACTTAAGTTATAATGTATTTCTTTTGTTACAAATGAACTAAAAATATAAAGCTTTTTTTGTACACTTTTAATTTTTCATTTTTCAGATTTTCCTGGTCCGCGGAAAGTACCCTATAACCAAAGTTATAGAGTACTTTGCCGTACGATATTTGCATTTGCCTTTGTTATACGAAATTTCAAAAAATTAAAAATTCGGCAAAATTTCGTACAAAATGCTCCAAAAACTATGAATGCACATACCTTTTGATTTCGTTGGCTTAGAAGCTTGGATGTCGGTGCCTGGGGCTGTAGTTTTAAATATTTCATATTAGCGTCTTGACAGACAAAATAAAGTGATCCTATAACGATTCCTTTTTTTTCTTTTGAAGTATGGAACCCTAAAATACACATTTTTTGGTATGGTGCACAATGAATATATTTGAAAAAAAAAAATAAGGATATACATCAACATAAGATAAATGTATGTCATCTTATTGCTATGTATTATGTTACAAAAATAGATCTAAGCAATCTTTTTCTATAAAAAAAATATCTAGATCTATTTCTCGGTCATCTGTAAACCAATCACAGAATATCGAATGTCCCTAACAGACAATAAGCATCTCAATAATATTTGCCAATTAAGGTTCACCTACCTGGAAATGCAAGTATTGATTTGTACAATTTTCATTATTTATTTATTTATAATAAGAACAAAGGAAAACACGATTATATTAAATAATATGGAGACCATCGTAGCGCGGTGCCCCTCTTAGACTCAAGTTATAAATACTAATATAATCATTAAAATCCGCCCATATTCATGTTTAAGCATATACGTAAGTAATAAATACTGCATATTAAAAATAATCATGTACAATCGCATAGTAAAAACATATTTTTATTTGAATTAAATAAAAAAAAAAAAATTAACATTGTCTGTATGTCTTAAGTTTAAAAAAGGGCAGTTACAGATGTCTAATATAGTGAATATATAAAATAGTTCAAGTGGCTTAAGTGCTTTTATGTGTTTTAATTATCCGCTAAAGCTATTAGCAAAATGAAAAGCTCTGGTTTATTTTAATTTCCGCATTGCTCACTATGTTTCGTACTGAAACTTGAATTACGGCAAATAATGTAAGCTCATTTACAAATGTATGTCACAATGTATTTATTATGTTATTAAAATTTTCAGCATTATTATGAGATTTAGAATTATTAATTAAGAAATATTTACTCTGGTGTCGAGGCAAAGCGCGGCGTTGAGTTCCGCCACTCGACATACAATGCCTCCAGAATTTGGGGGAAAATGGTTAACGGAGTGTCTTAACACAAGGCTTACTACACTGTCGTGTGCGGGATACAGCGTAAAGCTGATTAATATATTTTTTTTCAATGTTGAGATTTACATTTTCAAAACATGTTATTGGTGACAGTATTATTTCTCTCATAGATACTAAATTTTTGTGTCACTAAGTAATAAATATGTAGTGAGCTGAGAGAATGTTGATAAAATATGACGTAAGACGGACCTAGTACTAAACTGGACTATTATACTAGTAAATATATAACTAAAGTCTGGTATTTCAAACTACAACCATATTTAGTCATCATGGTATATAAAATATTATCATATTTAAAAGTGTGCGAAATTACATTCAGCATCCATAATATATATGTTTACACAAAATAGTAGTGAGTTTCATATCTCGGGCGAATTTGATATTTTTATTATTATTATACCTTTTTTGTCTTTCTTTCTTCAGGAACCGCTAATTAAATGAGAATCGAATAGACATTTTACATATTAACTAAATGATTAAACAAATTTTAGATATATACTTTTTCATCACAAAACCATAATATAAATTAAAAGTAGTATGCGTATAATACAATTTAATTATAACATAATTTATGTCCTTCTGTACGTTTAGAATCTTTATTTACTAGCAAAAAGTATTTATAAATGTATATTATATATTAAATATAGGGCAGATTTATTCCTCGAGGAAGTAAAGTCAAACAGTCTTTACCAACTTTCGTAGCACGAGCAAGCTGCAGACATTTTAATTACAGGTTCGATAAGTCTTTAAAGCTACTGCTTATACCAAAAGAGGTTCTCTTTAGAGGCTTCAATTTCATTGAGGAGTTATGAACAAACATTTTCAAATATTTGAAAATAAAATTTAACTTTATTTTTATTATAGCATTACTTAAGTAATTTCTATGGAATTTTTAAGAAAATGTGCCAATATGCAATAAAAAATCACCTTTTTTTGCATAATGCTCTCCGCGTCTAATAACAGCGTTGTAACACAAAGTAGAATTAGTAAGGGAACGTGTTTTGGTTTCAAAATTAGAGCATTGATGCTAGTTACTGAGGGCGTTCTCTATATCACTTAAAACATTTAGTTGTGTTTTAATGAGCTTATGTGTAATTAATAAGACGTTATCCATCTATTTAAGGGTTTATGTAAATGTTTAAATATATATATATTGCTAGTAAAATATATCCGACCAAAGAAGCTTCGACTCACTACAGTACAATAATTTTATTGTATTTTACAGTATAACCTATATAAAATATATAAAAGCTTTTAAAAAGGGCCATGCCTGACGTAATCAAATCAAAATGTTCACCTAGTTTAGTGAAAGGAGAGTTTAAATGTCGTTCGTTATAGGTGATACGAAGTACACTGGGTCATCTGGTTTATACATATAAAATCAGCTTCACGTTGTACCCGCCCATAGGGTAGGCAGAGGGAACCTAGTATCAAGACACTCCGTTCCCCACATACCGCCGAGTTCTGCGTGTTGAGTGGCGGAACGAAGCGCCGCCTCAACACCAAAGCGAAGAAATAAAAATAAATATTATAATATAAATAAATATTTTAATATAAATAAACATTTATAATATAAATAAATATTTTAATATAAATAAACATTTATAATATAAATAAATATTTTAATATAAATAAATATTTTATTTCCGCGAGTGGCGATAGAACCCACAACCAGTCGATTTTACAGCCCCACTTTATGCCTCTGCGCCACGACCGGCCTAAAATATTAACAATTTTATATTACTTTCGTATAAAATTTAACATTAATAAAAAAATATACTCCATTTGTATCCAAAGAACATTATCGTGAAAGCAATATAGCTATTAGGGATTCAGATATTATCGAAACAGTTGACACAGCTGGTGCTTTAAGTACATGTCTATACGTGAGAGGGTCTTAACGCAATTACAGCGGTAATGGCGAAATAACTTTCGAAGGATGCGACGTTTATAGACAATTGTAAAAAAACCAGCCGAGTGTAGAAAAATACTATTCTTTTGTTAGACTTGTTCGATCGAAATCGTATAGTAGTTGTTGAGTTTTTTTTTTGTGTTTGGAAAGAATATTTTTATTATATTATATACTTAAATTGATTATTTAATTAATAAAATATTATATATTATTAAATACAGTGATAACAATATTTTTGTAGGATTGTGTGTCGCGGCGCAGGAACATTAGCATGCGATTATAAATACCACAGTTGTGGATTCGGTTCTTACTGGAAAGAAAAATACTTGATGTTCTGATAAAGTTATGTATTAATTTCCACAATTTAACACGCAATGCCTCAATAATTCAGCGAAAGAGAAGTGTCTTAATAGATATAGTGTGTTTTACTGTAGGTTCCCAGGTTTCCTCTGCCTGTCTTGCTGTGCGCCGGAAACAGTGTGAATGAAACTTTGAAAAAAATAGTCTTGCCATTTTCTATTCTACTGCTTAGATAGTTTGAAGAAAATTTGAAAAAAAACGTATTTCTACTGATGGTTTAAAGGTTTAGTTTCAAAATCAACTGTAAATTATCTTCTTTCAATTAAAATTTAATTTATTACGTTGAAAAAATAGTGCGTAGTGAAAGTTTCATTCGTTGATTGAGACAACCGTAATATGAATGGATAACATTTTATATATAAGTAAATTAATCTCAATTGCATGGATATGTCTATAAGCTAAAGTTTCGCTTTTTGAGACAAAAATCTCTGTTTGTTCTAAGTCGTTAATTTAGTGCTATTTATATTTCTATTAAATTGAAATAGTCTATGATTTTAAATAATCATTACTTTTGGTCTCGAAATGTCTGATCGTGACTTTCTTAAATATCAATCGAGACGAGAGATTATATATTTTTGTTAAAATGTATTTAAGGCAAACCCCAATAAAAAAAAATATTTAGAAATCTTTTAATTTCTTTCCTTCGCCATCTTCTATTTGAACAAATATTGACTTAAACTTTCTACTTCTGAGAGTACTCAAAACTCTTGAGATACAATATTGAAGTAGGTCCATAGCCGCGACATGCTTGAGACTTAGGAGAACTACGAGAACACGTCTAGGGATGCACGGTAGAATGTATTTTTTAATAATCATAATAAAAAAAAATAAAATCATGTAAAGATCTGTATAAATACGTTGATATGAATATCGATCATATCATTATTGAGATTGGGTTCTCTCTCTCTCTCTCTCTCTCTCTCCCTCTCCCTCTCTCTCTACTCTCTGTCGACTGTGCGGAGCACACGAAAATATATATTTTTAATTTATATATTTTTTTCATCTTCTGTATTTCGCAGAAAGTATGCTAGGCAAGAGGTGACTTAGAATTTTGGCGGAATTGCGTGTTGATGGCGGAACTCAACGCCGTCGTTTCACTCGGTACCAGACATAAATTATATTATACTTAGAAAACGTAGAATAATACATTATACATTATAGCTTATGTACATTTTTAGCTCTACTTACTTTAAACAATAACTAAGTATCTCTTATTCGATTACTCGTCTCTTAGTATTCTATTTCTGAAAATAGAATAAACACCGTAGACGCTAATGGCCATGTCGGCGGGCTCTCTATCCACAATTATGCTGAATGCAAAACCGCAGTTCAGTTTGTGTCTGTTTACAATATATTTGAGTATTACCTACAAAACTGTTTGGTTTAAACTTTAAAGTATCAGTTACAATACGTAAAAAAATGCAACTTAAAAAATCACATTTGACATACACAAATCGTCGCTTAGTTCTTTTTTAGTTTTGTTTCGATTCACGCTGTATCCCGCACATAGCAGAGGCATATGTAGTGTAATATTAAAATAGATATGTTTGGTAAAAATATAAAAAAGTTATAATATGTTTTTTACATATATCAATTGTTTTACAAATTTCGGATATAAAGCATTGAATACAAGATAAATGTTGTTTCATTTAGACGAGTATACGGTGAACGAGGACAGCGATTTATGAGGGCATTAGGAAAAACAATGACCTCTTGTGTTTCGTTCGTGGTACCTTTTCCAAAAACATATACACAAATGCTATTTAATACTTGAATATTTTTTAAGCTTTAGGTTATCCGATCGGCAAAATTAAAATGTTTTCAATCACAAAACGAATGTAGCGACGAAATCACATTCGAAGTCTTGAAGGACGTACCAGTACCAGTGCAGAATGAACAAAAATCAATTTTAAATGCACTATCAACCAGCTTCTATATTGATCAGAGAAGCATGACTGATTTAGAGATGACTAGCTCAGCTTACAAAATAAAAATCTTTTGTTGTTGATTTGTTTGTTTAGCCGACAATATTATATCAATTATTTCTTTAATAAAAAAACCGATTAACGTTGTACATAATTTGAAATGCAATTTAGCTAATATCTTTTGTATTTACTTCTCCAGCTTTTATTTATTTCAAATTAACAAAACTCACTCTTCTTGGGCCTATATAATAAAAATGTTATCTAGCTATTAGAAAAGCAATAAAAGTATTTTAAGTATACAATACTTATGGTAGTTCATCTTTATATTAACATAATAATTTTCCAAGATAAACAGAAGCGTATCTGAGAGGTATATGTCAATCTCTCGATTATCGGAGCTCGTTGTCTTTGGCAGTCAATTAACTATAATGGCAAAGTGACTTCAAGTTTACTATCAATAGGAATATCATTCGTTCAAGTCCAGACGTGGTGCAGGGACACAAAGTGTGACTAACCGACTGGTTGTGAGTTCGATCCCTACTCGAGGAGATCAAATATTTACTTAAATTTATATTTCCATTTTTCGCTCTAATGTCGAGGCGAAGCGCGGCGTTGAGTTCTGCCACTCAATACGCAACACGCAATGAAGACAAAAAGTGGAGAACGAAGTGTCTTAACACGTCCGTGGTCCCGGTGCCTACCCTGCTGTGTGCGGGATACAGCATGAAGCTGATAGTAACTTCTAATTGAGAGTCTTTTGGGATTTAATAAGACTGTAAAAAACCCGTCGTAGTGCACCGACACAAATGTGCGACTTTAAACGCGAAGGTTGTGGGTTGGATTCCAACTAGGAGGATTAAAGCATTTATTATATATATATTTTTTACACTGGCAACGAGACGAAGCGCAGTGCTGAGTTCTTCTACTTAACGCTCAATGTTCCAAGAATTTGTTGAAAAGTGGGGAACGGAAGTATTGTCATAATGGAGAACGGAGTGCTCTGCTAACCCTGCAATGTCCACTATACAGTATGAAACTAAAAATAAACAAAATTTCAATTGTCAACCGTAAAACTGATGAACTTACTGACCGTAAACTGACAACCGTAAACATAAAATATTACGACTGATGTATTATAGTAATATTTTATATTGTGTTAAATACTATATTTTATTCACATAAATGCAAAAAACTAATGTTATAAACTCAAAAGTAACTCTATACGTCTGTCTGTCAGTCTGTGACGTGACGACCAAACTGCTCAGCCGATTTTGATAAACTTCCATCAAAAAAAAATCATACTTGAGTATTTTGAAATAAGTATAGGCCATTTTTTCCTATATAATTTTTGGTTTTACCAGAAATATCGTTGTTAAAAAAAACGTCGACTGCTTACACCGCATGCGCTGAGCAGCGCATGCGGTGATTTATGACTATGACTACAACTTATGAGGCACATAAAAATAAGATCCTTTAAAAACCTGTAAAAGATTTCGCGGTGTATGTTGATCTTTGAAGGTTGAGCCACAGTAACCATTTTAATAAACATATCTAAAAAAAAAATGAAATTATTAATATCGGAATAAATAGTTATTTATTTCTATCATATACATAAATAATTTCTTTTGGTTGTTTTTCTTGAGTTTTTTTTTTCAATTTATATAGTAATATATTTTTCTAATACTAGGAATTTCCCTTAATAACTTTTATTAATTTTGTTTGCTTATTTCAATTACTCAAATTTATTTTCTCATATTAAGTATTGTATTTCTATTACTAACGAGTATGTGTACTAATTATCCTTATTCGGTTCATTTTAGTTAAATTATTAGAATTATTAATAAGTATTACTTTATATTTTCTTGTTATTCTTATTGGAAATTGAAATAATTTCATTTCAATATTAAATATATATTACTTATAGTTTAACAGGACGAAGCAGCGCGGGTCCTCTATTATTCCTATCTTTAATAATTATTATATCAAAATTCTGAAGTATTATCAAAAATTTGACGAATCATAACATATTAAGTTTGAGCCATAGTTCGAAAGTATTATTGACTGGAAGTTAGAATCAGAAAGCAATATTTCTTTGATCTCACTTCAAGTACAAGTTGTGTGCCTAAATTGCTACCATAGTTCATAATATAAATTATAAGTTTGGATTTAATATACAAGAGCTAAGTAAACATATACAACTTTACAAGTTAAGTAAGAAGACAATACTGAAACTATTATATTTTATATATTTTTTTTGTTTCACGCTTTATCCCGCACATAGCAGGGTCGAACGAGGGAACCGGAAAACCTTGTGTTCCTATTCCTAAATTAGAATATTCTATAAGTTGTTTTGTATTTATATAAGTATCTAGAATTATTTTCATGAATTAACTTTTATACAGAAATTGATTTAACTTTAGCCATAAATTATACGTGGGATACACATTGGAGGCAAATTATGACGTAAGAGCAAAACATATGACTGTAAACGTGACAGGCTGTGGGTTCAATTCTCACTTAAGGAAACGAAATATTTCATATTTTTCCTCTGGTGTTGAGGCATATTAGATGCGCGGCGTTGAGTTTCGCCACTTAACAAGCAATACATCCAGAATTTAGCGGAAAAGGGGAAACGTAGTGTCTCAACTCTAAGTTCCCTCTACCTATCCTGCTGTGAGCGGAATACTGCGTGAAGCTGATTTATTTTTATACACATTTCAAGGCTTTGTGTAAACAATTTTAAGACACGTTTTTTTGTTTCCAATTGGTAATTAGATCAACTAATTATTAATCACTAAAGGCTTTAGATTCTATACTAAATTATCAGGTTAATGAAATATAAACAGCCTCCAGCTTTCAGTAGGGGCGGGCTGCAGACATTTTCATTATCGCTTCAATAAGTGACTTTAATAAGAAACTGCTCTTAGCGTTCACGGTGCCTTTCTGGAGACTGTAATTTCAAAAGACTCAATTGTACATTACATTTACTTAGATTTATTACGTTGATTTTGTGATTTAAAATATTGCTAATGTATAAACGTAAACGCTTATTATAACGTATTAACGATTAATATTTTTATTTCTTCGGTCTTGCACTTAGGCAAAAGCCAGGAGTTGGATTTCGCCACTGAATACGCAATGCCTCGAAAAGTTCGACAAAACGTATTACAGGGAGTGCCTTAACTCTATGTTCTTTCTAACTACCTTGCTATGTGCAGGATACAGCGTGAAGATATTTTTCTTAGATAGCCAGTCTAATTGG
>DWAN01004459.1:0-12148 GCA_018230445.1 Heliconius hewitsoni | reverse complement strand
TACTGTAGCATTGGGTACGGCACAATGGTATTTCTAGGACGTTGTCACTTTTCGAACGAAGGCTGAGTGGAAGACGGGAATTGGAGCCTAGGAAGGAAAAGCGCTCCTTAAGGTAAAAAGGAGTATCAGGATGGAAAAGGATAGAATAGAGGAGCGTGACAGTGTGGAGATTCCGTCGATCTTTTATAGTAAGCCACTGCAGCCTAACGCGATGCTGACTGATGTGATCAAATTTCTTTAGCCCAAAAATGAACCTAATAAATAGATTTTGCAGACGTTCAAGCTTATTGAGCAACTGTTGTGATAAATCCAGGTAACAAGTGTCAGCATAGTCCAAAGTAGGCAGCAAGAGTGAATGTGCCAGTGATATTTTGGTTTGGGTTGGTAAAAGATACTTCCATCTCTTTAGCCTACCTATAGTGTAGTATACCTTGCGGCTCAGGTCAGAGATGTGAGGAGCCCAGGAGAGAGAGCTGTCCACTTTGATACATAGATTTTTGACAGTATTGGTACATTCTAACTTACAATTGTCAAAGATAATGGGAGGAAGAGAAGGAAAATTTAATTTAGACAATTGTTTAGGATTACCGAGGGTACACACTTGTGACTTTTTAGGATTTACAGACAGGCCAAATGACTTGCTCCAGGTACTAATAAACATCCGATTGCATAAAAGTAAAAAGAAAAAGAAACAAGCCCAACATTGCATTAGGATTAAGAGTCGGGTAACCCATTTCAATTTCATCTTCGAAGGGAGGATGATCCTTATAAAATATTGGGCTTGTATTGTTTTTTAGTTTTATGAAGCCGAGTTTTATTTATAATTATCTGTTTATTTTATACTTTTCTACTAGAAATTATTTGCTTCTTTGTTAGGATTACGAGTATAAGACGGAAAATCTCGTAATCTTATTATTTCCTTGAGGGAGTTAAAATCGTGGGGATTTGAATCCGCTTTTACAGTCTACTAGGAGTAGGACTGCTACTATCAACGCGTAATAACGACATATGATCGTATTCTGTTATACGTATGAAAATTATGAATAGTGGTTGTTGAAACACCTGTAAATCGTTTTATATTTTAAAAAGTTATGTAAAATTAAAATGACAAAGGAAACCTAATAATCATTTTTAATACCCAACTTGGTGTAGTTTGTTGATTTTTTTTTCTTTTTAACAATATGGCGACTAGTTGCCAAAAAAAATAAAAAATAATAATTCAGATACACGTTGTATCCGCACACAGCAGAGCAGGCAGAGGGAACCTAGCGTTAAAACACACCGATCCTCACTTTCCTCCGAGTTTGGGAGGCATTGCGTGTTCAGTGGCGGAACTCAACGCCGCGCTTTGCATCGACACCAGGGAGATTAAAATATAATTGTAAATAAATATTACATTTCCTCTAGTGGGGAACGAACCCACAATCAGTCGATTTTACGCTATTGTAAATTTTGATTGGGGTACCCATAGGGCACATTTATACACACATAGACAAACAAATACATTACATCTCCTTTGTGTCGCGCGGTCGGGTAAAACATAAATACAATCCTGTTTCCTTCCTGTATACAATTCTAGCAAAAGTTATAAGCCGCTACCAATTTCCGTGTGCGGTTTGCGAAAATTATTATATCCGATGGATACGTCATAAAATCGTGCGTGAGATGTTCGTAACTTGGACCAAGGACAACCGAACGAGACCGTCTGCGTGACCCAAGGCTTCTTCGTCATAGAGCCTAATGTCTGTTTCGTATTATTAATAGCGGCCTAAAAGTTTTGTTATGCCCAAAAAGCGAAGTTTAAACGACAAGGCAAATTCATGATACAGCTTGTTTATTTACGGTAGTAACTGAGTTTTATTATGAAAAATATTGAGTGTTGTCATTTTTTCTATGAAGGTCACTTTCGGTTAACGGATTGGAGAAAAATGTCTACTTATAGATTGATAAAATCTGACGTTATCGCTATGACAAGATATGGCTCAAAACGGTTGTAAGCTACATTATATATAGACGTTGCTGAAATCACATCTTTTGTTTTCAGTTTTTTCATTCAATTCAATTCAATTTTTAATTCAACCTTATGCTAATGTTACCTAAATTATAAGTTCACGCTATAAATAAAGTGTTTTTGGCCCCTAAAAATTTGTTAACTTTTTGGCTTTATTTACTAGCACATACAAACATATATCACCTTGGTATTGTAATTTGCATCCCTCCGCAATCCGCTTTAGAACTATTGGTGTTGATTGAGAGTATACATTTTGAGTCAGCGCCAAACAATCAATAATTAAAGATCATTAACTTAGCTTAAATTGAAAAAAGTAATCAAATGGAAGTAATAATTAACGTGTAATTTCCTGCAGTAATTTTTTTTGAGACATCACGCCTCAATAGGCATTAAAATTTCTTCTTAGATATAACTTGTTTTTTTTATACTATGTAATAATATGTATATATGGCAATATAACATACAGATTTGTAATGTTAAATACCTTTTCGTCAACTGCCATCTAGTTCTAAATTGTACAATCATTTTCATTGAATTTTCCGTTCGTAGGAAAAACAAAATAACGCGTTCAGTAGGCACTAGAGGACTCTATTCTTTTTAATTAATAATATTGTTTTATTGGCCAAAATTAAACCGTCAATTACCTTAAATTCTTATTATATAAGTTTCATGATAAAAATTAAATGAAATCGAAAATATAAAAATAAATATATTGAAAAAAAAAATTTAATGAAAAAAAAAGGTTTTCGACGATATTTTTAAGAACAGCAATAACTTTAAATTCCACTTGGATGGTTGTGTATTTAAAATATTTGGACTGGAACGTAGGGATTAATCATTACAATCTACATACAAGATATTATTAAATACGTAAACGAATTTAAAATGTTTCCCTTTTGATTTATTTTAGGAAAAGATTTTTATTTATTACGTTTACATACTATGAATATTTTTCGTTTGAATGTGTACAAAACCCATGCTTTATAGGTAACATCAATCTAGTCTTAGATCCGTATTTATAAGCCGCTCTCGAGTTTGAGATCGATCCTGAGATGCTGTTTTCTTTCATTAATTATATATCTATGAATAAAAACGATATCTCCAGATCGATCTTAGACTTGAGAGCGATTTATATATACGGCCCTCAGATTGTAAACACCGGTTAAAAATAATAGAACCTATTCAGTTATGCACATTTTATTAGCAATTTATAGACAATGTTTTATATGGTATTAGTGTAAGAGGAATAAGAAATATAAAATATTTGTTACTTTCATATTGTACATCACTCACTTTTATGTGTTGGTGTTTTCATTCTAGTGCTAGTATTATGTTACTTTTGTGCTCAAAAATAATTACAAAATGTCGATATTAGCTCTCAATTCTTATGCAAAAGCAGCATAAAAATTAATATTTAACGTAGTGTAAAATACATAATAAATTATAATATTTCATTTTTTTATTATAATAGCATTGTCTTGTTACATTGTTTGAGTGAATCTTTTAATAAGTTACTAAAATTAGTTGGAGTTCTAAATTGGTGGAAGTGATCAAAATAAAGTAGAACAAACTCTAGCTAACCATCTAAGATGCTGCAAAAAGTTTAAGTTTGCGAAGTAACGATGAGTGATACAGGAGATTCGTAAGTTGATACCATTAATGTAATATTTATTAAAAAAAATGAAAGAGGAAAGACAGTAAGGAACGACAGAGTAAAGTCTTATTCTACGTAAAAGTTATTAAATAAATTTCACTCTTTTCTTAAGCAAACCATAAATGCGCCAAGTCGTTCTCAATATGAATAAGAGCTTTACTGCTCTACATAATAACAAAATTTCGCAATAATACTACTACTTACTATAAATTATTGGAAAGCGGTCTTCAGTCCTTATAATGCGCATATGGATCTAGAAAAGATCGCAAAGTAGTAGATGAAGAAAAGAGATATGTCATTCAGCGTTTAATTTTCCTAGGTCTTTTCGTTCTATTATTTAATTTAGCAGTAGTTAGTATATTTTATTTCTACATTGCTCCACGCTTTGTCCTACATGTTATAAGCAGAGAGAACTTAGTGTTAAGTCACTTCGTTCAGATGTATTTGTACATAGTAGGTATATAACAAATTATATGAATTAACTTATGCTTGTTTGTCGTTGAAGATATTAAAACAAAAAAAAAGGATGAATACCAATTAGTAAACCAAGCAAGCAACAGTAACAAATATGATACGTCCATTATAATCACCAAAAATATTGCTCCTAAAATTCACTTTACAACGAGACGAAAACAGAATTGAGTCATAAAATTACGTAAGTACTCGAAAAGAATGCTAACTTTTTCCATCACAATGGCGTTGTTCAAATGAAAGCCTACTTTAAATTTATATATCTTTATTTATATAATATCTTGGCTTTCGAATATAGATGTAGTAAAATTTGTTTTGGATACCGAAAATTTAGGTTTAGTTATTATAAGTAAACATTAATTTTCGGTATCCAATTGATTCGCAGGTAATAATGTAAGTATAAAGATGCTTGAAAGCATTGCTTCCGCAGAATGGCTTTGCCTAGATATAAAAGAAAATATAAGTTTTTAAATCTATGAGTGCATGGGCTTATTTTTTTAGGATTCTGTACCTTAAAAGAAAAAAGGTATCCTCATAGGATCGCGGTATTGTCCGTCGGTCAAGCCATTTTGAGGTAGCGAGCTGTAATATATATAAAATATTTAGGCATAACTTCCTTCATAAAAAAAATTCAAAGTAATAAAAAGATATACGGGATTTGTAAATTGATTTTGCTGCATTTTGTATAAAATTCGTTGTGTAATCTAAACCTATAGGGTACTATTGGTTCCTGTTGACCTATAGTTATAAAATTCGCCACAATGTGAGAATTTACATACAAATAAAGGAATAAATCTTATAATTAACAATTTCTAGATATGTCACATATAAATCATTATATTTGTAGTTCACTTATTACAAAATGAGTGCGAGCCTAAGCCTAATATCTTATATGCTGTAAGCATATAAGAGGGTCCTTTTTTAATATTTTATTTTGTATTTTAATTGAGTTGTCTACGAAGCCTACTAAATCGGATTATACGCATTTATCAACTTAATTTGAACTCGCTTCACGAAATCTCAGTCTATTTTCATTATGGCAAGTTGTTTGCTCGCAGTACTTTGCAACATTCAACATGCTTTAGATCTCTTTATAAATATAATTTAATAAACATAATGAATTTATAGCTTTTCTCTTTTAAAATACAAATATCGCCAGTGTTTTTCCCGACTGCTAAGTAAAGGTTATCTTTTTCGCACGTAACTTGTATGGACATATATATGTAATATTTTTTATTACCTCATATCTCCAGAACCGCTGAATGGATTTATAAAATTGAGGTATTATCAGATTGATTTTTATAGCACGAGTGTTCTTACATAAGGGATAGAAAAAATAAAACATGGTGGTACTTTGTTAAAAAACATTTTTATTTCGAATTTTGCAGTACAGGTATCGAATTAAAGGGCAATACAAGGTATTCAAAAATATATATCATGATAATCAAGAATATAATACTAATTTAAAAAAAAATTATTGAAAACAAAATCCGGATTGCTTAACTAAAAAAGAAATAAGCTTGGTGGTTCATTAGCTTTAACAGCCTGGACTTATAATTCTTCACAAGGAGCCCCGTAAACATTAGTTTTAAGTAGTCGGGTTTATTGGTTTTAATAATTATTTATATCCATTTCCTTCATAATAGAAATACAAAAGTATATCAAAATATATTTACCTATTTATAGACCGACGGCCTTTGATAAAGGAACTATTATAATGTAATGTAAAGCTCATATTTCGAAATGTAAAACAAAAAAATGTAAATTACGTCCGACTCCATAAAATATATTACCGTGAAGGCGTCTCGTAATGAACTTTACTGTTTTAAAAGCTTATAAAAGTCTCAGTCTATAAATTTTGTAAAAACAAGTACTCAGCGAATGAAAAACACTGTTTTTATTTGTTAATTTATTTTATTTTTATCCCTATTTGTCCCTTTTTATCCCTAATTATTTAGTTTTGTCCTTTATTAATAAGTAAAGAAATATAATTATAATAAATTTTAAGGTTATTAGGAATATCTATTGCAAAGGCTCCAACCTACATACTATTAGTATTTATAACGCCAATTAATTTTATCATAAAGTTTTGATTACTTTTTCATTTTAGCATATAGAAATTAAGAAATTTAATATAATAGATATAGATTGAATTTTTATAAGCCCTACAATAAAATTACTTTCAAAACAAAGGTTTGTAATATACGAAGGTAACCGCACGTTACTGATTCTTTGCGAACTCGGTCTTGAATAATAATAATATCTATAATTTACACTTCTTTCTTAGAAAATAAAATGCGACAGCATAATTCCATTGGCAAAAAGAAAATAACAAGAAAGCAACCTAAGATATAAAATTGAATTATTTTCATTTGTTTAAGGACTTTTTTGCTTAGTTCTACATTCACGTCTCACTTTGGGAGTATTTCAGAAAGTTTAAGGTACAGCTTGGGTAAAAGTATATATGCGTATTTTTTGTATACTTATATGTATGCCATATTATTATTATTGTTTTATGGAAAGTACAAGGCAAACGAGCGTTCGGGTCACCTGATGGTAAGTGATAACCGCCTGAAAATATGATATATTATATTAAATCGACGAGCAATGGACGGCAATGTATGTTCGGTGCCAGTTTGGACTCTTTTTTTTTCAAACAAAAAAAAATCAAACAAGTTTGACAATTTGTGTGTTTTGCTTGAAATAATTTTGTAAGTTACCATGTAGAAGTCCCATGATCACAGGTCACAGATGTAAGTCCACTCTTTTATTTTGAGTTTTTTTGGTGAAAAAGGACTTGAAAGCCGAGCCGGTGCGACTTTCAGGACGGAGTTTGTAAATTGACCACACATTTCTAAAGCAGTCCTAAGCATGCTTTTTAAGCTCATCGCTATATGTGTTTTGCCAAGGTAAAAGGATGCTCATGGTTATAAATGAAAATGAAAATAATTTCTGTATTTCTTTATTTAAATAAGTAGGATTTTATGTGTGGGTAAAAAGCGCAGGGGTAAAAAGTGTGCCTGTAAAATCGACTGGTAGTGGGTTCGATCCCCATTCGAAGAGATGAAATAATTACTTAAATTTATATTTACATTTCTTCGCTTTGGTGTCAAGGCAAAGCGCGACGTTGAGTTCTACCACTCAACACGCAATGCCTCCAAAAATCTGCTGTGTGCGGGATACTGCGTGAAGCTGATTTTTATTTAAATAATTTGGAATCAAATTTGCAACCATTACATGTACAGCAAGGCACTGGCCACTACGTTGCAATGGCGGGTACTGAAAATAAAGAGAATTGTATGGAGAGAAGAGTACTCGAGTATCTTTTCCAAATTTCTGAAAAATAACGATGTCACGTACACGTCGCTACTAAAAAGATTTAACGCGGCAGAAACTGTTTAGTCACGTATAAAGGAGTAGACAAATCGATTTAGTTTTCCATTTTGGTGTAACAGACAAACTATGTACATAAAAAAGTTAGATTGAACGAATTATTATATAGGTGTCTTTGGGATTGATTGCTCAGAATTTTTATATCTATGGTTTGAATTAAATACATTTTTATTATTAGAGGCCTTTGTTTGTAAATTTTTTCTTTCTTCCTGATGCTTCTTTTGTTAATTGCTTGTTTGTCCTTCTTCTAAAAATATGTACTTATATTCCAGCAGAACCGTAATATTCCACCTGAATCACAAGAAGAAAAAATATTGAAAATTGAAGTCATCGTAGCACGGTGACCTGGCATCGATTGTAATAATATTGGGTTTTTACCTTAACGCTATATACCGCATATAGCAGGGTAGGCAGACGGAACCTAGTGTTAAGTGAACGGAATGTTCTTTCTGCATTTTCCTATCAATTTTTGTGGCATTGCGTGTTAAGTGGCGGGACTCGCCGTTATTTGTCTTGGTACCAGACAAAATTTTTTTAATATTAATAAGCAGTAATTTATCCCCCTGAGGGATTGAAGTCACGTTTACGTCGCATTTACAATCACACTTTTGTGCCGTTGCGCTACGACGGCACCTTTATATTGGATTATTGTTGTCTTCTATATTTAAATGATCTGACGGAAACTGCAGATATAAAATACTTTTATTTACTTTTAACATAAATTCTACTACCACCTAGGACTTTCGTTCGTTCGTCTTCACCTCTTCAGCCCAACATAGTACACTTGATACGGCATATTATAGATAAGTAAAACTCATATATACGACATGCTATCATAAATGTTGTCTCCCGGGATCGCTATATCTGGGACACGATGCAAGGCAATATACCAAAATTATTAATATTATATATATTGTAATTAAGAATTTATATAACTTTCATGTTACTAATTATATACAAATATTTCTATATTTATTGATTTTGAGTTAATCAATCAATCAATCAATCAGCTTTACACTGATCCTGAACACGGCAGGGTAACCAGAGGGAACCTAGTGTTAAGACACTACGTTCAACACTTTCCGCCGAGTTTTGGAGGCATTAAGTGTTAAGTGTAGAGTGGCGGAACTCGACGCCGTTTTGAGTTAATTATGATAATATTTAGTTTAATATTATTCAAATAAAAGTAACTTTTATACAATAAATATTTTAAAGATTACAGAACAAATCTGTAATCCTTAATATGTCTATTATATTTAAATTGAAATTTAATGATAATCAATACTTATTAATCATACCTTGAATCTCAACTTGTATATGGTTTAAAAATTCTATTATATGTTGATATTGAATTTATAATTTCATCAAATTTATTAAAACCAGCAAAAGTTATTATATACCTAAGAACAAAAAATGGCTTATTTTCTCACTTTCTTCATTTCACTCAATAATTGGTCATCGCAAGCCATTTGCTGTTAAACAGTAATCCTGTTAGAGGCAATCTGAAATTAGTCCCAAAACAAGTTTTATACATAAATTTCACCCAACATAATCTGCTTACAGAACTTTGTAAATCCAGCTTATCATTGAGGATGCTGATTAGAATTTTCATTATCAAAATAACTACTTATAGAGAGAGGGTTACGTCCACCAAAGTGCCAAAATTACATTTTAAATTATGTGGGGATATAACATGTTTTAATTGCATAAAATATAATCATTTATAGTTTATCAAAGGAAATTGTCGGAATCCTTATGGGATCGATTTGTTATTATTACCTTTACCCTTTTTCTCAAAAGTTCGACAAAATGTAAAGGTAAAATTAATATCAATTGTCTATACCTACAATCTAAGATAAAACTTTTAAAGTTGTATACTTAAGATTAAACTTTTGAATTAGCCTTTAATATACTGTATGAGATAATATAAAAAGAAAAAGAAATAATAATTTGACCTAAAATATAACAAAAAATATAATTTATAGAGCGTGAAATGAAAACTGAGTTTGTATCCACTGTTGCTGTGGAACGTTATTGTGTGAGCTTTGTGTGTGTGTTTGCATTGTTGGTAGGCTTCATTTTTGCAGGAAATTTTATTTCTATACGAAGCGTTATTGAGCTTACGTAGGTCAACTGAAACATACCAATTATAGATACATATAAAAGAAATTATGTGATGTAAAATATTTTTAATTATTTTTAAGAATAAAGAACCACAATAAAATAGAAACAAATAAACGCAATGGTTTATTTCATAAACGAAGATAATTTAACACTTTACGAGGCCAGTCGTGGCGTCAGGGGCACAGGAATGCGACTTATGTGTGAATAGAGTTAAGTATTTTTTATCTTTACTCTGTTCATTTGTGCAACATTGGTATTGATAAAATTTGCATAATATTACACTAAGCGCGAAAAGTTAAAAGTTCCATCCCCACTCCAGAAAATGAAATATATAAAATTTTCATTTTTTACTTTTCAATATAGGTTATTATATACATATACATATTATTTTTAAAACTACATTTATTATAGATTGGTAAGTTAATACTTATGTAGTTCAAGCTGAAGCCGAAGGGCGTAGCTGCCAGCGGGTCGCTAGTTTTACATATAGAAGTAAGAAAAGACAACATTGTTCTACGAAACGTCTACGCCTAATGAGACAAGCAAACAAGATCACAATGTACAGATAGAAATATGGTAAAATAATGATATGGTTCGTAAATAAGTGTATGATTTAATATTCACAAATATAATACTCTATAGCCTTTAACCACAGAATTAAATTTATATTCATTATAATAAACAAAATTAAAAAGTAATCGGAAATCGAAATATACATTAAAAATTCAAAATTAAATCAGTTTCACGCTGTATCCTCCACATAGCAAGGTAGGCAGAGGGAACCTAGCGTTAAGACACTTCGTTCCCCAATTTCTGCCGAATTCTGGAGGCATTACGTGTTGAGTGGCAGAATTCAACGCCGCGCTTTGCCTCGACACCAGAACGAAGAAATGGAAATATAAATACACACAGCATGTCAGAATATGTTCTGTGCTTATCTCACAAAAGCTTATTACGCTTCAGGTTGTATCCCACACATACAGGGTGAGCAGAGGGAATCTAGGCACCTAGTTTTAAGGCACTCCGTTGACATTGAGATACTCACATTCTGCCTGATTTTGGAGGCATTGCGTGTTGAGAGACGGAACCTAACGCCACACTTTGCCTTGTTACCAGGACGAGGAAAATGAAAATATTTAAATATACGTTACATTTCTCGAACAGGAATCGAATCCATAAACTATTGTTTTACTGCCGCCTATGTGCCCCTGTGCCACGGCTGGCCTCAAAACGCCTAACAAAATTCGTACATATTACATGTACTTCAAACGTCTCCAAAACAAAGGATATGTCGAAATAAATTAAACAGTAACCAAGAAATGTTCATTATTTTCATTTCAACGAATAAAATAAATTTCACACGCATTTTTCGCCAAACAATTTTGCGATCAACTAAGCCTACGTCTAATCACTCATACGTCACAATCGAAGTTGCCGTGGCGGTGGCCCTCCCTTGTTCCTTTTCACCGATATTATTATGAACGAGAATATTATGCGTGAAAAATCAGTTTTGAACGAAAAATGTTTCTATTACGACGACCCTTCGTTTACCTGTGTAGTAAAATTGTTAAAAAAAGGTTTTTACTAGAAATTATTATACTTATAAATACTTTTTATTACGTTGAATATTCGTTTTTTTTATAGCTTTTCTTCATCATCATTTTTCATTTAGTGTTAAGTCACTTCGTTGCCGCCACTATCCACAGATTTTTTTAGGCATTGCGTGTTAAGTGGCGGAACTCAATGCTGCGCTTTGCCTTAGTACCAGAGAGAAAAAATTAAAACATTTTTAAATAATAATTCATTTTTGGAGTGAGAGTCAAACCCACAACCGTACCGTTTACAGTCATGCGCTTATTCTTCTGCGCCACGAATTTTAATTAAAAAAACTATTTAAAAGCTATAAAACTAGTATTAATTAAAAAAACTATTTAAACGCTATAAAACTAGTATTAATATCACTTTTTAGAGTTTCGTATCTTTTAAGAAAAAAAGGAACCCTTATACACTTTACACATACATACATACATAATGTAAATCGTGATTTAATTCTGTTAAGCAAAAATAATAAAGAAAAACGATTTTATAATTTTAAAATCGGTGCCCAATAATACATAGAGGCTGAGTAATTCGATATTGTTTGTTTGTTTGACTGTTGTAGTATTAGCTTGACACCGACTTGAAAATTATAAAATCATTGTGTTTGTATGTTGTTTGTTTTTCCTAATAACTATTACAGATATTTATATTTTTTACAAAAACAAAAACCAACTTGTGCAATTTCAACCTGATCTCATAATCAGAACCTAACCAAATTTTCACCAAACTATCCTTGAAATGTATCCTTTTTAATTAAAAAAAATAATCATTATTCGTCCTCTTGTCAAGCATACACTAATGCTAATTTAAGACCCTCTCTCTCTATCTTAAAGATACCATTATAACTTAACTTAACTTAACTTCACGCTTTATCCCTAGCGGGGTAGTCAGAGAGA
>DWAN01004458.1:0-12150 GCA_018230445.1 Heliconius hewitsoni | reverse complement strand
CTCCTCTGGTGTTGCACGGGGTCGTGGGCGGTGGTAATCACTTACCATCAGGTGATCCGAACGCTCGTTTGTCGTGTCTTTTCCATAAAAAAAAATGTCTAAAATTAATTAATTTGTATAAAAGTAATTATTCTTCTTTTTAAATAAAGGAACGAAATATCAAAATAATATTTCACTTTGAAATCAATCATTGTAGAGAACAATAAGTTCGTTCATTTGTCCATAATCCGTCAAGATCCGTTAGAAACTCGATCTAATAAGTAGCGAAGAGTAATTTCCAGCGCTAAGTACTGTTACTTGTTGGTGAGGTAATTTTTCAGAGCCTGTCTCGTTATTCAGAAAAAAGACTTTAGAGTTTCCAAATGGCTATCAGGTTTTCAGGATTTAAAGCTTTTATTGACACGACAGATTTAGTGGCGAAATCAAATGTTACAGTCTGAACAAATAAAGCTTCTGCTACAAAGAGCTTTTGTAAAACGATTTAGATGTCTCTGTCAAAAAATTTAGAACAAAAAGCTGGTACAAAATATAGGAAAAAAAGTGTGAATTGAACCATAGATAGGTTAACGGGGAGTACACCTAATGTCAATTGAAGAACATAAAGGGCTAGACCCTAGACCCTATAGGCAGAGGGAACATTGTGCTAATACACTTTCTTCGACAACAGAGCAATCCTTTAAGAGTTCCATTCTTACCTTTTGAGCTATGGAACCTTAGGAAGCAATGCAAATTTTTTATAATAAATATACTCGAATTGTGAAAAATTTGCTATTACAAATAGACATCGCCCATCACAAATAAACTGTACTGTACTACAAAATAACACGCGAGTTTTTTTTTATATAAAATTTTCTTTAACACAGATTTTTTTTCAGTAGAAAATACGCATGTAAAATGGGTCGTAGTCATCAAAGCTAATAAATAGCAGGGGAACAAATAAAAGCCGAGCTTTTGAACGCCGGTCTAAATTTCATCGAGCTAATATCTTTACGCCTTTCCAGTGTCCCTTATTGCTGTGTACTAATTTAATTGTTTGCGATAGAGAGTAGTTTGTTAGAATTACCAAGTTGTAATCTGATAGAGTTCGTCTTGTAGTACAAGAGAGACATTGCTGTAGTTGTAATTGAGATGAAATATAATATTAAAAATATCATGAAGTCATTTTCTTTTGCTATTCGTGTAATAGCTGTGGGTTCTAATTTCCAAAATGTTTCTATTAAATGTGCTTACGACGTGCCGAACGGGGATAAGCATGTGGGTAAAAACTTCAACGGAAAATCGAATGCAGGTTCAATTACTCATCGGGGAATGAACTATCCAACTTTTTCATTACCTCCTCCTTTTCCTTTTTCGTTAGCTCTGATAACAAAGTAAAAGTGCCGCTTTTTGTTCCTTCACTTAATAAAGAGAATGTCTCGAAGGTTCGGTGAAAATTTCAATGTCGCGGTAGCACAGTAAGATGGATCTGATTGGTACCTTGATGGGTTTGGGTTCGATCCCCAATTGGGGGAACAGCAAAATGCGTTAAATCCCATTACTTACAACGTAATATCTGTAATTCATAATTTCACAGGAAAATATTTATACTATTATCTTCTCACGTGTAAGTAATAGATTAGCTTTTCCACTGAACGCCAAAAGATAGTTCTATCACGTTTTTAGCTATTCAGTTATCTGAATAAGTTGTAACACATACACATACGTATGAGAAAACGAATCGTTTCAGCTTGAATATTTTAATTGGTTGAACGTTTAAAATATTTTTATATGAAAAGTTTCAACATAACCCACAGAAATATTTATTTAAACTATTTTTTTTATACCCAAAGATAATTAATTACTAAAAAAAATTTTATACGTTTTCTAATTAAGTTTTTTTCCTTCCTAAGTATAGAATAACACTTTAAAAATGTTTTTTTTTTGATAAATAGCATTCTCTCTTGCCAGACGATAATATTTAGTAATTATGTTTGGGTAGCGGAAATTTGTAAAAATCTCTCTACAGAGATGCCAACGATTTAAATAAGTTGTAACAAGCGTATAAAAAATTCGACATAGCGGACGGAACCTAGTGTTAAGACACTCCGTTCCCAATCCTGCGCCGCCACAATTTTCTACCTTAAGATCTTGACTTTTGTTATATATTGATAACAATATAAAACCAAAATCGAGTCTGTTCACAAATATCGATGCTGAAAATAAAGCTCTCTAGTATCAACCTAAGTCGGTATCACTACAAAATGATTCTTATATTCAAACCATTTTACAATTTTATTATTTCATTCCTACACGGAAACCTTATCATTATAAATGGTACTTCCTGTTGACCTACTATCCAGAAATTACGTACGTAATCCTCATAGGGCGAGTTCAGATCGCATTTTATCAGTTTTTCTAAATATTTATTTCTATAAGAAGGATACTTTAATAAATTACATTATATGTACCTTACCTGTATGTAAAACAGATTTATCTATATATATTAATAAAACTGAAGTGTGTGTGAATTTCAACATACTTATGTTTTTTTAAATTCTTACACGATAATAAGACACAAAAAAAGGCTTTTTATAATTTTTGTTTACTTGTCTGTCTGTCTTTCTTCTGTTTGCGCGAGGTAATCTGCGGAACTGCTGAACTGATTTTCATGCGAAGATTGGTTCAGACGTAATATTATAGTGCAAGAAAATTGTGGAACAACATATTTGTATGTTTATTTTTACCTACAATTTTATATATCAAAACCGCAGACGAGCCGTTATTCTTAAATAAATAATAATATATAATTATTCTCAAAAGCTGTCAAAACTTGAATTCCTTTTTCCCTATAGTCTTATTTTAATCAATATTTGGCTTTAAACGTGCTTAAGCCCCAGATTACGTTGACAGTTGGCTTACTCGTGTGAGAAGACTAACCTCTACTACAATACTATCCTGTAAAGGAGCTTAGTTTTTATTTATTTTTTACAAATTTCTGGGGACAAGTAAGTCTGTTTTACGACTTAAGCTCATTCTGATAAAATATAGTAAATTAAGTGTATTGGAAAGAAATTGCTTTGTATTTTGTCCAGTCGGATCACAATGAAAATATGAGAAATAAAAGATTTTTCTATAAATGTTAAATTAAATTATTAAATAAAGATAAAATTATTTACAATACTTAAACGGGGGAAAATGTACATTTTCAAGACTGCTGAGTAGCAACATTTAATACAATCCATTCTTTACAAAATAAAATGATTGAGTTGAATGTTTTTTTTATCAACTAACGGAGGCAGACAGTCAGTCACTAACGGAGACAGACAGTATGAGATAAAGTCAGCACTAAGAAAAACGAAAAAATACATATTTAACTTATTTTCACGGATCATATACTGTAACATCGGTAACATGTACTGTAAAGACATTGCATATTATTTTAATATCCACGTAGGTTTCAACGTAGGTTCTCACTCTCTTCTTTCTCACTCAATGCTCTACATACGGTGATAATGAAAAAAAACACTCATTTATATACATGTATATATACCCAGAGAGTTTTATTTTTATATAATATTGATCCTACATGTATACATACGTAAAAAAATTTTAAAATAATTTTTTCAGCTTTCAGAGGGAACTTAGTGTTAAGACGCGGCGTTCCTCACTTTCTACTGAATTCTGGAGGCATTGCGTGTTGAGGGGCGGAACTCAACGCCGCGCCTTGCCTCAACACCAGAGCGAAAAAATGAAAATATTAATTTAAATAAATATTTTATTTTCTCGACTGGGGACCGAGCCCACAACTAGTCGATTTTGCAGTACACTTTGTGCCTCTGCGCCACGACTGGCCTCAATAATATTATATAACAAAAATATATAAAATAACAGTAACATATGAGATCTAAGTAATATATCTTACTGTATTGTCCCTTTGAGTAAAAATCATGGACCAATTGCCATAAAATGGGGTTGCCCACGGCGCCCTTGACACACATATGTCGATTGGTTTAGACGTAATAATATATTGTAAGAAGTAAACATGTTCTTATTTAATTTCTCATTAAACAAGTAGAAGCTCAGAAAAATCTATTTTTTATATGTTATTACAGTTATATAAGTATTCATAAGTATTTATGACGTATTATTTTGAAATATTCTGCAGTATTTATATGTATTTATAATGTTTTTTTCTTAGATTTAGATTAGATTTATTTTTTGTTATTTTTGATGTATATGTAGCACAAACAGAACCTACATTTTTCAAGATTTGCTTGAGACATAGCGTGTGATAAAAAATTGTGACATTTCCTTTACCTAAATGATACTCGAACCCACAACCTTAGTGTCTACAATACGATGCTGTCCCACTGCTTCACGCAAATCGATATTTATTTTACACAAAAAAAAACCTAAATATCTTTATCGTTTATTTCGTAGTATAAATATATTATTATTATTTAATTTTTTCGTTTATTTATAGAGATTTACTTACTATTAATGCGAATTACGTTTTAAAATTAGCATACACATCGAAAAATACTCAAATCTAAATGAAGCAGGTGAATCTTGAATTGCCGATCGACGACTCTAACATTGAGTGGTTAAAACGATACTTTAGAACTAAAATCGTTGAGGCCACTTTGAATTTCTATGCATTTTTTAATGCTTATAAATATGTATAAAATAATTCAGCATATAAATTTGCATAACTCTTATATATGCATTTATTGAAATTTAACTTCAATTCGTTAATTAAATCTTTACTTTTTTTATAAAGTTGTAGAGTTTATTTGGTACGTGCTAACAGCAAGTAGTCGCTTGAATTCAAAGTTATTTTTATGTTGGATAGTCAATTTATTAAGGGAGGCTATAACATATATATAACATCACATAATCCTTTCGTCCTTTTTTTTAGCTTCACGCTGTATCCCGCATGTAGGTGGTAGGCATAGAGAGCCTAGTGCCAAGACACTCCTCGCTTTCCGCCAGATACTCGGAGCATTGCGTGTTAAGTGGCGTAACTTAACGCCGATCTGTGACTTAGATATTTATATTTCACCACACAACTGCACATAAAACCTAATTACAAATAGACTAACATTATGAATTTGGACGTGCCAGCATAATATTCAGACAGGCACGTTCCAAAATAGTTGTACATTTTAAATACGCTGCTGTGAATGAATATAATAATATTTTAAAGTTAATTAAAACAATCATTTCATTCTCCAGAATTTTAAATTAGAAAAACTTAGTTTAACAAAAACATTTGTTCTATAAGTTTTAAGAATTTCGAGAATCTTGGCTTGTTTTAGTTTAAAGAATTTTTGAAAACACGTAAAGAATTTCTTTCAAAAAACGTTTCCATTTAAATTTTACAAGGAAAATAGTAATAAAAGCGAATGCAGATTTAAGGTAAGCAAGACAAATGCAAAGACGTCTCGTCTTAAATGAAGGAATAATATTAAGTAAATGTGCAAAAGCATTTTATTTTGCACGTTTATTTTTAGCGTTCTGGATTTCGTGAAGCTTTAGCTTTAGAATTATTAGAAAATCGGTGAAAGCGACGGAATTATAATATGTCGTCAGCTTTTAGTGTAAACTTGGCAAATTAGTTATTTTTTGTTTTTTATACAATTGGAAAATGTAAAAAATATCAAATTAAAGAATACCAATCAATTTTCGAAATTGTAAAATCTTTCGGATAATATAGTCGTACTCGTTTTCTTTGTCTTTCATGATAATTTGTTTAATAAGCAGTAAGCAGATGTACCTTCTAATGGATACTTAGAGGGCATCTTGACACAGTGACTAAAAATAGAATGGATATGGCCCCATTTCTCTCCATCTTTCCTGATATATGCGGGATAAAAAGTGAAACTAAAAAAAAAATAAAACAAGATAGGTACTCTGGTAGTGCAATTTCGAAATAAAATGTAATTTCTACATGCATTAGATTTTGTACTTACATATATACTCATATATATGTTAGTATTTAAAATAAAAACAATCAATCAATAAAATCAGATATTTAAAATAAAATCTTTCTAAATTAAATTAACCCCGGTATCCACGGCCAATGAAATATGAGCTAGTAATACTTACGCGGAACGGATACCTTTTCAATTAAATAAGTTAACATTTCCATCAACAAAGACTTTTGTAATTTGTAATCACTTCGATCCGCTCCCTAAAACTGACCGAGTTCATTTCAACTCTTTTTACCTGCTCGGTCCTAGCCTAGCCCTACTATTTATTTGTAAGCATTCAGTTTACTTCGTGAGTTCAACATAGTCCTGAATCTGCTCCGATCCGATGGAAATTAAAGAGGAGATGAGGAGAGAAATTTCCCACTATAGCTACCTATCACAAATAGTATAATAATTTCAACTTAAATTGTGCCCCTTTATAATGCTCAGATGCAATGCGGTATCCAAAAATTGGTGTATGTGCCAAGACGCAGTATACGATAAAGTATTACCTACCACTAAGGTCGAATGTAACAAAGCTTTCAATAGAACATTTTTAACAACAACTTTTAATATTTGAAGATTTATTTCTTTTACTTAAAAATACTTAAAATAACAACAACAACGTAACATATTGCAATGAAACTAAGGTACTAGCTGCGAATTACGGTGCAATTCTGCTGATACAAGAACTGTTTAAAAACAAATAAGTCTTATCTGATATAAAAGTACTATCGGGTATATTAGAGATACTCATTTTAGAAAACGTATTGTTAAGTGTGGAATGCTTTAAATACATATACAAAAAAATATATTAGGGAATTTTTACTTTTTTAATTAAATGAAACTGCAACATAATAATCTAGCAGAAAAAGGAAACAAAAATATTTATTAAATTCTTTAGGTATTCCACATTGAATGGCAGAATTCAATGCTGACTTTTGTCTAATCACAGCGGGGAAATGATAATTCATAGCCGTAAGGAGATTGAATCTATAGACTCCAAAACCTCGTTCCAATCACACGCTACCTATCCTACTACGCCACGACGGCAAAAGAAATAAACAGTTCAGTTCATTTCTTATGTACCGAACGTACTAGTTGAGCACTAATCACTTTGCCAATAACACACAAACAACGTACACACGAAGGAGACTGTACGGTAAAAAAAGACAATATAATACAATAGAAGATCATATCAAAAAGAAATCCAGTTAAAATACTGCTTTTACCTATAAAATAAAAGCTATTATATAGGTGAAAGCAGAATTTTAACTGGATCTCTTTACCTGTATTTACCTATAACTAAGTAAAATTTTGCAAATATATTACTTATAAATAAATAAAATAAATCAGCTTCACGCTGTATCCCGCACACAGCAGGATAGCAGAGGGAACCTAATGTTAAGACACTCTGTTCTCCACAATATTATTTATAGTTTATTAAATTCCAAAAGTAATTAAACAGTTTTTCCTATAAACATCATATCAAAGGATCAAATTGAAGCGGTCACTGCACCGACTTCTGCATCGACAGCTATTCTTTTGATCTAGGACTCGCCAGACTTTAATAAATAACAGCCAACCTTAGTTGATTTTTTTATGAATGTATAGTAATAACTTTTAGAAAAGTTATGAGTTTTACAGTTACTAATGGTTAATATACTTCATATTTAAACTAACATCGATTTTTAAACTAATCTTTTAAAAGAAAGAAACAAAGAAATCTTTAAAAAATAAAAAAAACAGTGAATCTATTAATAAAGATTATTTTCAAATAATTTGAACTTTTGATATGTTAATTATACGACACATATAGAAAGATTTAGGTAGAATTACTCAAGGCCCTTATATTATTAAGTATAGTAAGTATCCTGAGAGGACCTATTGTCCACTCTGTTCTCCGGTTTCTGTCCCCAAGAAAGAAGCGAAGCTTACTAGGATTTCATTTGATTTCTTAGGCCAGTCGTGACGCAGGGGCACAAAGTGTATCTGTAAAATCGACTGATTGTGGATTCGATCCCCATTCGAGGAAATGAAATATTTATTTTCATTTATATTTTCATTTCTTCGCTGGCTCCAAAGCAACGAACAACAAAATTCAGTTCTCAGTAAAGGCAACAATGTAAGTGGATGACCTGAACCTGGGCCGTGAGGACCTTTTTGAAACATAATAGCATACTTGATGTATGAGAATAGCAACAGCTGCTTGTACATTTTATATTACAATTTTTCCATAATTTCTGTATGTATGTATTCAACATGTTTTTCTCATTTTGTGTAATATTTGAATTTCTAACGATAAGTTATTTTGAGGGTACTTAACCATAATAACTATAATATTTAGGATTTTTTTTAATTATTCATTCCTACTTTACCTTTCTCCTATTTTTTTGATCTCAATATAATCACACAATTTTATGTTTAAAACAGGAAGTTCCAAATTTTTTAAACAGAATAAATACTTATATATAGAAGTTAGTAGCCCATACAATGTATAAATATGAATATAGTCAATAAAAATATTTTAATTTTTTTAAATTAATGTAGTAAATCAATTGAAATTCAAATGGCTAATTCAATAAAAGCAAAAATATTTTGTTGCAATATTACATTAATTTTATTTATATAGGTATAATTTTATTTTTATAGTATTTCTTGAGGCCAGACGTGGAGCAGGGGCACAAAGTGTGACTGTAAAATCGACTGATTGTATGTTCGAACTCGGCGGAAAGCAGGGAACAGGGTGTGTTAACACGAGGTTCCCTCGGCCAGCAGGTTATGCTGTGTGCGGGATACAGCGTGAAGCCAATTATTTTATAATTAGTACAAAAAGTCTTTACGATTTATTTATATAGCTAAAGCGTTGTTTACCTTAAACCTGGGAAGCGAAAACAAACATACTTTTCATATATTATCTAAATAGTGTTCAGTCTAATTTATTTAAAAAAAAGCGTTAAAAGGCACCAAATTTCATTACAATCAATTAATTTAAATTCCAAAAGACATATTTGACACATGAGATTAATAAAATAGGAAGGCGAGTACAAAACGTTTTGTCTGCGGCAATCTAGTAATTTATATGCCAAGTTAAAGTGAGGCCGGGTATGGCTGACCGGTTGGAACGGCGCCATAATGGTGAAATAACCATCGATATTTCGTTGAAACAGCTTAAATAAAACTATTGAATTAATATATGATTTTTTTATTGGTAGATTTTTTTTATGTTTATATGTAAAATATTATATTTTGTAAGTTACATTTCAAAATAGATTTATTCACCGAGATATTTTCAACTTTCCTCAAACATTTAGTGTTCGTTTTGTTTCAATCGATTCATAATTATAAGAAGTTATATTTATATAAAGTAATTTGTTTGATAAAATTGCTACAAAGTTTTATTGTATTAGTTTAGTTTTCAAATTATCTTTAAAATGATAATTGTTAGAACATAAACGTTATTAAAGTTAACAAATCATTAATTGTATAGTTCAAGCGGGCGAAACCGTGAGCGTGTCGTTAGTTTTACAGTCAAATTTAAATATAATTATCAAGATTGAAAGAAAAATAAATTTTAAAGAATATTGCTAATATTCTTAAAAAATGGAATGTTAGCTCTAACTAATTTTCTATGCTTTGCCCACTAATTGCGAGAAATATATTGAGATAAGGAACTGGAATTCGTAATATTTCAAATACAATAAAGACAATACACAATGATTTTTACTTGATTTTATTAAATTCTAATACATTTACGTATTTTAAATATTAAAATAACTTTTTTATTATATTTTTCTTATTTTTAGTATCCCTATTTGAATTACTTTTTTACTGCTAACAAAACATTCTTTCTTGTCACAATTGGTCTAAAATTCAAGAAAGGAAATAAAATGAAAGAAAAATATCCATCCACTCCACTGGGATAAGGTGTGAATTTATTTATATTATTTACTGCGAGCCCTTTCTCCAGGCCTAATTCCAGTTTGCGTGGCGTTCTGTAACTTTTGCAAAAAAACCTTTGGAAAAATGTAACTTGATTTGGGAAATTTTGATATAAAAGATAAAAGTTGCCTTTAATACTTACAAAAGATACAAGGGGCCGGTTTCACGTTTGTGAATAAAGTTTCAGATAGTTCTCATAATTAATTCTGTCTCACAGATGGAGGTTGAAAATAAAAAATAATTGTTTCTTATATTTTTGAGAATAATTTTCACATTAATGAACGATAATAGTAGGTAGAAATTAGACGATTTGTTACATTTACACATTTAAAATTAAGTATGTAAGCATTACTTAGGCCAGTCGTGGCGCAACGGCACGAAGTGTGACTATAACATCATCAACCCATAACCGACTGGTTATGGGTTCGATCCCCTCTCGAGAAGTTGAAATATTTAATTAAATTTATATTTCCATTTCTTCGCTCTGGTGTCAAGGTTAAACGCGGCGTTTAGTTTTGCCACTCAACACGCAACTCCTCCAGAATTCAGCAAAAAATGGGGAACGGAGTGTCTTAACACTAGGTTCTCATTCAATTGAAAATCTTAGTTTTACTGGTATTAAATTTACCAAGTTGATTGTATTATTAAAAAATGTTGTTACGTTTAGGCAGTCTTTACAGTGGGTATAATTTTTTTTAATGATATTGTGCGCCAGTTTCACCTCTGACTGATAGTCCCAGACAGCCTTATCTGCCAGATAAGCTATAATTTTTGGTTTCACAGGTCTCGAATAGCAATATCTAATAGATACACATTTGACTTATGCATTTAATGTTTACATAAAACAAAAAATCAGCTTCACGCTGTATCCCGTACACAGCAGGGTAAGCAAAGGAAACCTAGTGTTAAGACACTCCATACTCCACTTTGCGTATAGAATTTACTTTCCCATTGCGTGTTGAGTGGCAGAAATCAACGCCGCACTTTGCTTCGACATCAGCGCGAAGAAATGAAAATATAAATTTAAATAAATATTTCACCTCCTCGAGTGGGCATCGAACCAGTAACCAGTCGATTACACCACGACTGGCCTCAAATCTGCCTGCATGGTATACTGTAAAGACAAAACGTTAACTATGTACATATTTAGGTATTATAAAAGTGGATATAATTCAGAATACAACGCTTCCAGCTCTTCTAAAGTTGTACCGTTGCAATAATAACACAAAATCTTTTCAACGAACTTACTAAAATGATATCTCTTAAGGAGTTTCCTTCCTTCTTCCTGCTATTGAAAACAATACCGTACTTAATCGTACTATAAAACAAAAGTAGGTCAAACTGAAACGCTGAGTATCAATGCTTTATTATTTTCAAAAAATCGTATCAGTTGTAAACTTGGTTTTATTTTTATTAAAATATATTTTTATAATACTTGTTTTTTTTTCTAAATATAAGTAAATATAGAAGATATATAATAACAACACTATAAAAAAACTGATATATGCGTTTTACATCCGTCAAGTATATGCGACATGGTCGTGAGTTTGATTACTACTTGAGGAGTATTCTAAATAACATATTTTCGTTTCTCATATTTGCTAAGAAAAAAATGGACTTGCTTATTTAAATGAACAAAAAGGAAAAATTGAGTGATTTCTCAATATGGTTTCGCCACTTACTCTTGGAAGAATACGGCATTGACTTCCGTCGCTCAACACGCAATGCCTCGAAAATTCATCGGTAAGTGGAGAACGGAGTGTCTTAACATTAAAATCTCTCAGTTTATCATGCGGGATACAGCGTGAAATTGAAAAATCTACCCTACATATGAACCCTCTAATACCCTTATAGCATATACGCATAGTAAATATGAAACGAAAGAATAAACACATCTGGTGGCAATATGCACGCATACAGTAAAATGAAAATGTCGATGAAAACCCATAAAGCCTTTTTTCAAAGCAATCGCAAAATTGCATCTCTTCTAAAGTGCACTCACACTTACTCTACAGCGTGCACCATACAAGTTATGAAGGAATTTTTCCACTGCGGAAAACCATAATTTACTTGATGGAACAAAACAACGCTAAGGCATCGTGAGATAAATTCTATCGATAAAATTTTCAAATTGTTTTGTGTTTCATATAATTAATATTATTCCTCATTTTAAGCCAGATTTAAAAAAAAATAGCTTCACTTTGTATCCCGCACACAGCATGGTAGGCAGAGGGAACCTAGTGTTAAGACACTCCGT
>DWAN01004457.1:0-12150 GCA_018230445.1 Heliconius hewitsoni | reverse complement strand
AGGTTCCCTCTGCCTACCCTGCTGTGTGCGGGATACAGCGTGAAGTTGATTTATTGTTTTATTTTTAATTCGCTTCCACTATACCACAGGTAGAGCCATCCACAATAAATATTACTATAATTCAAACTTATTACAATATATAAAATCTACATGGCCAAAGTTAATCTCTCAAGGCGAGCCCAAGGTATCCCCAGTAATTTCTCTTCAAATCATTTATCGTGAGTTTACACTCTATATGCAAATGTACGATGCCCCGGACGGCCGGACCCGCGTCACTATCGCATATGCATACACCGTGCCAACTTACGGTCGGAGTAATAAATTGTGGAAATCGATAATAACCTTTTATAATAGTGTTTAAAGGTGTATTGATAAATTATATGTTTTTCTAAATTGTTATGTAAAAGTTAAAATTCGTGCTAGCTTCTTTTTAACAGCATAAAGAAAGAATTAAATCAAAAATATAAAACTTAATTGTTATTATGATTAAAATACAATATTTTATTTACAAATATTTTTCTTTATAATACGGTTATTATTCACAAAAAATATTCTTGATATAATTGTTTTATTTGCTCAAATATGTTGATATAAAATCCCATAATACTCGTTTATAATGCAATAAAATGCAAATTATTTGAAGGATTCAAAAGGTAACTAAGTAGTACTTAGGTACTTGAACTTGAACAGAGGTGATGAACGCAAGTGACATTTACAGACACCATAGAAACTTTACATAGAAAGCATACGTACATAAATACATGCAATTTAAAAATATATTTTAATTGTTATCTTTCTTTAGTTTATCTTTCATATTTTGTTTAAAATAAAATAGTAAAATGCATGGAAAATTATTTAAAATATACATTTTTAGAATATATTTTATTTCTCTTCATACAGTCTTAATATCATAATATACTGTAGTAGCTCTACAATATATAGAGTTCCACATTAACAGTCATCAAATTAAGTTTAAATCAGATATAAAAGAATCTAAATCAAGAAATATAATTTTAGTTTTTAATTAACATAAGAAAAAACTAAAACCTATATTATTAATAGTAAAACATTAAGTTACAAAAGTGTGGCGCCCGCGTCGAAGTCGCTGGTACTCCCCAGCTAGCTCAATGCTGGACAGCGACGAGGAGTCACCATTCACAGTTATATCACTGCCAGTTTACACACCTGAGCCGCCAGTGAGTATATTAAACTATATTTTCATATACTTTGTTTTAATTGTTAAATCACCATTCTGTTCTATGAAGAAGACTAACTTTTTATGTACTTATAATGAAAAGATACTACGTACAATACTACACAAGTGTAGGTATAATCATATATTTAGTCATTCAATCAAAAATAATATATTTAGTCATTAAAAACCTCGGTCATTGAAAAAAACAAGTATAAAAAATTTGCTACGGAAACCGCAACTATAGCTACAGTATAATTGCGCTACTACAGACATGTGTATCGAGTTAACATGACTGACTGACACCCAATATCTATTATTATGTACGTAAGAAAGATTGGTTCAAAATAAACTCAGTTCAGTAATCTTAATTTATTGCTGTCCTAACAAATAAAAAGGAGGAGGGGGAGGAGGAGGTAAAGGAAAAAGTTATAACTAGTTGCTATCAATGTTTTGTTTGTAATAACATATGATCATTAATTTTATTGTAAATATATTCATTTAAGACTGCCTTAACGATTTCTTTACACACAAGACTTCAATTAATTTGTATGGAAATTAATTTCCCCCATAGAAAAAAAACAAGCAAAGTATTTACTTTAACGACCGTATATTTATCATAACGGTTTTGTTTTGTAATTTACGTAGTATTATGTAAAAATCACTTATGCATATTCAAATATTTGTGAATAACGTAACGTGTGCCACGTTTATGTATAAATTGTGTTGAAAGACATTTAGTTGGTTATCATGGGCAATCAGCTTCACGCTGTATTGCACACATACATGGGAATTGGGTAAGTAGAGGGAATCTAGTGTTAAGACACTCCGTTTTCAACCTTCCGCCGAATTTCCGATTCATGCATGTTGAGTGCCGGAACTGAACGATAGTAATTTGCCTTAGTGCCAGAGCGAATAACATGAAAACTTTATTAATAAATAATTCATCACCTCGAGCGGGGATCGAACCCACAACCGTCGCATTACAGTCACACCAGGCATCAAATTAATGAAGCAATTTATTAAACATTAAATACATATTTCTGAACAATATCCAGCTTTAGCTAGAACAATGATTTTCAGTTGTAATCGCCATAGACACTACATACGAATACAAAGAAGCACATTAAAAAGAAAGTGGAATCACTACAATGTTCAGTTGTATCAGACCTACAAAACACCGCACAGCGCAGTTTACTTGCGATGCAGCAAATTCTGACGCGACCTCGTCCGCTACTTATGCCTAACTTATAACTTTGCTTACTTTCGTCCACAACCACTTCTATAGAGCATCTAAATCTTATATCAATTAGGGCCCTAGAAGGCCGCAGTGATTGTTCTAATTACACGCGTACCGAGTGACCTTGGAGGACGGTCAGTACCATCGACCGAGGACGTCAGCATAATTTGGACGGTATCAAGGCGATTGTTTACTATCGTCAGTGGTCACTTGTCGTCGGTGGTGGTCGGTCGAGCTGAGCAAGATATCGCGAATAAGAATACGTTATTATGCTAAAAGCGCTGTCGATTTGAAAATAACTGATAATATGGTGAGTTGTGAGTTATCAGTTGAATTTCTTTATGTTTTAAAAAAAATTACAGGTTTTTTAAACAATATCTAAAATAAAAGGATGCTGTCAAAGAATTCTCCTATTCATATTAGAGAACGAAGTTAAAACGCTAAATATGAAAATTACCTAATAGCAAAATACAGTTTTTTTTTCACATTACCATACAAGTAATAGCTCTCGATACATACAATTTAGCTCACAAATTCTTTGCCGCGTAACATTCATTTCACGCTAGTAATGTAATACTTCGCATGAAATCGTACGCCATAAGTAAACTGGGTTAAAAGCTATGGAATTTATGAGAAATTACAAAACATGTTCTTATATGTGGGTCAGGCAATAACAGAAAAGGTGAAATTTCATAACATAGTCTGAATATCACCTTAAACTACCCTACGAGTACTACCTTTTTATAGGTACAAAAAGTATATGAATATATACGTATTGATATGATTTAAAGTGCTTACATAAATTAATTTTAAGCTTTACTTAAATTTTTAAATACCTAAACCAATTTTGTTTTACGAGAATGGGTAAAATGTAATATAACACAGAGTGAGGGAACTCACAACCATCACGTGTATAGTCTGTCACCGTCCTCCTGTGCCATAAGGGCCTCAATATATATTGGATAATAACGAATTATGGAAGTTTAATTAAAAACTTGAAATTGAAAAATAAGAAAAAAACACTTGTCGTATACGTAGCAGTGAAATAACTATTTTTTTTTGTTTTATAGTTAACTAAAAATAAATTCTAAATTTATAAATTTAAATAGTTATTTTATTTAAAAAGAAGCGAATTTAACATAATAGTTAGTAATTTTAAGAGTGAAATGTATAAAATCTATTACACGTGAATCATGCGAAATCGTGTCAAGGACGTAAAGTGTGCCGATTCTGAATGACGACTACATATGTAATATCTAAATTGCTATAGAGTTAGGCGTTTGTTTTGACCCTACTTTTCCAAGAAACTCTATTTTTTTGCTTTGTCCTCGTAATTATCGTTATTTTTTTGTTAAGAGATGTAAAAAGTAAATATTTTTAATTTTAACGATATAATTAATGTTATCGCCTTTCTAAGAGGAATTAGATGAACCTTAATTTATTACTTATTATTTACTTAGAACTTTAGTATAAATAGGTTTATATTTTTTTTCAAATATGCGCTACGGATATAAGATAAGATAATATAAGCTACGGATGTCGTAGACCCAATAAGCAATATTACTAACTTTACGCTTTCGTTAGAGGTTCCTTTAAATTCTGGATGCATATAAAACTTATATTAAATAGATATTTAGTTAATTAATCTCGAATACCTATTTTTACTTGAACGCTACACCATACCTATATTTTTTTTTATTTTTTCTCTAAAGCTAACGGAAATCGATAAAAAATAGTCAATGTAATGTGCCGTAGCAGCGTTGTATATAGTTTTATATAGCAAAAATATTTCTATTTTTTCAATATAAGGGTACCCATAAGGATTCTATTGCATATTTTCTAATCAAGTGAACATTTTTATTTTATTACTTACAAATAACATGAATACTTAATACAAAATGGTATTTTGGTAAAATAAAAGCAAAGAGCTTCACGCTTTATTCCCCATGCAGGACAAAAGAAAACTTCGCTCACGAACATTTTATAAAAGATATATAGATCAAATTAATATATTGAAAATACATATATGTATTATATATTGAAATATTTAATAATACAGGCTGCCAGCTACGGGAAAAAAAACGGAATGTGGTATGGCGGTACATCGACAACAACAGGCACGAGTGGGTGGTCGAGGGCGGGGACCAGAAAGCAGTCGGTCGCGGAGTCCGACGCTCCACCACCAGGTGGCGGCAAACCAACCAGCGGGAGAGTCATTCGGATCATTAATAATATGGATCATTCAATACAGGTAGTATAACATATTTAAATAAAGGGAAAATATCGAAGTGACCAAATCAAAAAGCCATCGTGGCGCAACGGCACAGCATCTATCTGGCTTTAAACTCGAATGTTTAGGGTTCGACTCCCATTTGAGGGAGGGCATTATTTTTGTTTGCCATTTTAAGAGGGCAAATCGAGGCATTTGTTTTCTGCCACTTAACACGCTATGTCACCAAGACTGGGCGGAAAGTAAAAAACGAAGTGTCTTAACACTAGGTTACCCTCTGCCTATCGTTATTTGTGGGATACAGAGTGAAGCAAAAAATATATTATTCTTTAAAAAAGAGTCTTCAACTTCTATGAAAAATAAAATCAGTTAAAATTATCATTTATAAAAAAACCCAGACAAAACAACACAAATGTCAAAGCTGTTAAATACTGTTATCACGATGTTTTTAGGTACCTCAGCAATTAAACAAAACATCCACTTTATTTGATAAAGCTTCATTACAAATTCAAAGAATTATTTAACTTATCGCGTCCAAATTCATACATGCATATAATCAGAAAGCTGCACGAAATAATTTAGATAGAACTGTACTTCTAAAATTCACGTCTTCATAGCGCTATAATAATAAAGACCGTAAAATCATTTGGTATTTGGACGTGTTTCAATAAGACGCTTTTTCAGAGAAAATAATCTTTGTCGTGGTGTCGACCGGTGGTCGCGGTGGTGGTGGTATTTAGAGGTGTTTTCTGGGGGGCCTGGACTTTAGCTTTGCACGGATATATTCGTGTAAATGTTGTTTTTTTTTTAATTTTTGGGGGCAAATTTTTTATTTGTAAGATTTCTGGCGGGTGTCCGTATTCCTACGCCCATTTCCTTGATATGTGGAATGGATTAAGAAAATAACCTTGTTCATGGCGTCGTATCTAGAGATATTTTCTGAGGGGCCTGGACTTTAGCTTTGCACAGATATATTCGTGTAAATGTCGTTTTTATTTTTATTTTTAGGGGTTAATTTTTTATTAGTAAAATTTCTGAGGTAGGCACGGACCACCCGGTGTAGGAATAGGGAGCTCTATTCCTACACCCATGTCCTTGGTTTGTTTAATATTAATAATATGGCTTGAATAGTTTTTTTGAGGTCAGGGGGTAAGGGTGCTATTAGAACGTCACCAGCCGGCCCAGTTACATTTTTAGCGCAACGACCACACAACTTAATTAATGATTTTATATTGCAGTGTCGTGTTTTGTTAAATCTACGCACTACACAGCCCTTTGAAGAAGTTTTAGAGGATTTAGGTCAAGTTTTGAAAATGAGCGGAGCTAAACGAATGTATACGATTACTGGACAAGAGGTAGTTTTCTAGTTACATTATAATAATAATATTTATAAGATTTTTTTTAAGTTCGCGTATCCTGCAGCAGTTTAGGCAGAGGGAACCTATCTTCTATAAAAATTATAATAAAAATGTAACTGATCGCTGCGGTTTCTAAATTTACTGAAACTTTAGTTTTCAATGTATGGATATTAACTGTATAACAATAATTTGTATGATGATAACTTCAAATCAAAGTCATGAGCTCAGCTAATTAATAATTTTTAATATAATTCTTTCTCTCTCTTTTTTTTATGGAGAACTACAAAGAGATCGAAGCCACAGCTATTGCGTTCAAAGAGACATCTCTCACGAAGTAGACACGAAGTTCTCAATTGAATTTTTATTATTTATTGATAATGTGTTTTTTTTAGGTAAGAAGCTTCTCTCAACTGAGGAACGAGTTTGCCGACGTTGAAACTTTCTATTTAGGCTCAGTGATGGTACCACCGGCTCTCAGTCCAGGGATAAGCGCCCCACTGCCGATAGAATCACCTATTCGGAGGTACTCTATATTCAATATTGTTTAAGGAAAACTACTTTAGTCAGCTCTGGTCTATTATTATATTTGTATTAACGTTTTTAGGTCTCGATCAAGAGGCGCGGTAGCAGCAATGCCTGTATCAGAGGATAGTAGAGGGCGTCGAGCGAGAAGCAAAAGCCGTCCAAGAGTACTTTACGCTCCAGAAGGCGAAATTATTAGGAACTCAGGTACATGCAATTGTTAATATTCAATCGAGCTTCACAAATTACAGTACGATCGAGAGTCATAGCCGCCCCGAAGTTAGCTTATATGTAGATCTTTTTACTTTTGATTAGAGTCTTCTCGACTGAACAATGGCGCCAAAGCTGAGAAAGCTTAACTTCAAGACGGCCACGACTCGTCAAATGTACTGTACCTTAAATTTTAATAGTAGATACATAAAAATTGTTTCAACAGATTACACACTTTTAGAGGTGCTGAAAGAAGAGCCAATGCGAGTTACGATCCGTGGACTGCGACGCACGTTCTACCCTCCCATACATCACGCGCCTATTGACAACACGCCGCCAGAAAAGAAGATGCAGCTAGACTGGGTGTAAGCAAATAATGTTATTTTTCTTGCAATTTTTTTGTTACATTGTGTGTATTAGAGTTGTGTTTCGTTTAAATCAGTCATGCAAAATTTCCATTTTGAAACTTAACTTTTGTGTCTGGTGTTTCATTTTTTTAAACTAAATCTTTGTGATTAGATTTGAATAGACTAAATATCGGTGTGCGAAACAATGAAATATATTATATTAAGTTTCACCTTCTTATGGTGTTGACTTATAAATATGTTGTATTTGATCATATTCTTAACTTCATAAAAATAGTTACATATTTAAAAATATGTAATAATATTTACTACATTTTGTCAGCTCGTGGTACTTATGTGATAAAAAAAATATATATATTTAGCTACGGCTATCGCGGAGCAGATTCTCGCCGTAATTTATGGGTTCTGCCGACCGGAGAGCTACTGTACTACGTCGCAGCGGTCGCCGTCATGTACGACAGAGACGAAGAATCCCAAAGACACTACACTGGCCATACAGAAGATATTCAATGGTAAGATATTATTAAATAGTTTTGTAAATTCCTCTTATGATATTAAAGAGTACGATACAAATCAATAGAAAACATATAAATATAGCTTTTCTAATTTCATGAAAATTTGAATTGTTGGGAATAACTCGCCACTCGGCGTTGGTCGCAGCATGGAGCTGCACCCGTCGCGCGAGCTGGCGGCGAGCGGGCAGCGCGCGGGGCGCGGGCGGCGCGCGCAGGCGCACGTGCGCATCTGGAGCACGGACACGCTGCAGACGCTGCACGTGTTCGGCATGGCCGAGTTCGAGGCGGGCGTCGCCGCCGTCGCCTTCTCGCAGCTGGTTGGTTCACACTTCAATGAAAGTATTCAAAAATATATAAAACAAGTATATAACCTTTGTAAACACTTCTCCTTAAAAAGGTTTGAATGAAAGGATTTGAATATAATTCGTATTTTTTTATCTTAGAATGGCGGCAGTTACGTCCTAGCCGTAGACGCCGGCCGCGAAAGCATTTTATCGGTTTGGCAGTGGCAGTGGGGCCACCTACTTGGCAAAGTCGCGGTAAGCTACTTAATAATGCTATGTTTAATTATAATAGATATTTAAATAAAAACTTCTTAAAAAACATCAACAAAAACACAGAATACAACGAGGCAATCGCCGTTGAGTCCCGCCACTCAATAAGCAATGCTTCGAAAACTCGACGGAAAGTGGGAAACGGCAACATGTTAATAGAAACAGAGTGTCTTAACACTTCTGCCTACCATACTATGTGTAAGGTACAGTATGAATCTAAAAAGAAATATATAATATTCTTTATAAACTCCAACGTGTGTAACCCATTTTGTTTCATCCTTACGGTCGCTTTGTGTGAACTATTAACTTATTATATACGTATGCATAATTAAAAAACACAAGATTTAAAAATATTTGAAATATTTTATAATGTTTACATTATAAAATGTTTCATTCTCTTTATATTGACGAAAATGGCACGCCCACAAGGCACTACGCCGCCTACGATGCGGCTACGAAATAGGCTCGTCAATGTCAATCGATTGTAGACTTTATAAACTTTTAATTAATAATACTTCTAGTTTCTAGTTTACATACAAATTTGCTACGCAACCATATGAAATGTACAAAGTAATAAAAGTGTGTAAACGTGTAATTATATCATTTGAATTCTACGAAATAATAATGGAGTTGAGTTGAATTTTTATTTGGTACTTTTTATTTACCAATTTGTACCTATAAGATGTATTAAATCAATAAAAATTTTTGAGCGTGGTTATTTTCATCTATTTTTTGTTTTTGAATAATAAATGTGCAATAGTCGATATATATTTTATCATAAAAAAATTATATGCATAATTTAATTTGAAAATGAACAAAATAGGGAGTGAATGATGGATTGAATGTCTCGAAGTATTTAAAAATTAAAACATTGCTTACACAGAATATGTGACACACACACATTTCTTTTTTCATTATAACATTTCGTATTACATTATCACTCTTATCATTTCTATGTATTTATGAGAATCGATAGGCGAGGGTTTTATTACGAGGTTATCTGCATAGATCTTGCAAAAACAATTCTTGTAGAGAATTCACAAATATCTACTGGCAAAAAAATACGTTTTATTTTTTTATAGACGCTTCAAGAAGAACTCACTGGCGCCGCTTTCCACCCACTCGATGATAATTTATTAATTACACATGGTAAAGGACACCTCGCGTTTTGGAATCGACGAAAAGATGGATTCTTCGAGCGAACTGATATCATTAAGCCGGTATAATATCATTAAGCGATAATAATATAAAGAGTTTCTTTCTTATTGGCTTGTTATGTTTAATTAAAATAACTAGACATATTTATGCAAATTTACAAAACGTTTATACAGAGTTGCTACTACAACAGTGTATTTCTCCATTTATTAGTTATTTTGTGTCTACTTATGAACATAATAACTGTTGTTATAATATTTATTTTTATTTATTTATTAATTTTCCTAATATTTCGTTATAATATCCTTTACAAAATTATAAATATAATAAGATTAAATAAAATTGTACTTTTATTTCTAAATAATAATTTGACATTTCCCACCATTTTATTTTTAATGGTGTACCATAAATCGATCTTAACATAATTGTTCCTCAGCCTGCGCGCACACACGTAACCGCGTTGCAATTTGAACAAGACGGAGATGTGGTGACTGCTGATAGTGATGGCTTTGTTACAATATACAGCGTCGATAGTGATGGGGCATACTTCGTTAGAATGGAATTCGAGGTCACTAAACACTAACATATATTTCAATATTTTCCATTATATCATTTTATTTCTTGTATGTTATTTCTTTTAGGCCCACATGAAAGGAATCAGTTCGTTAGTTATGCTTTCTGAAGGTACTTTGATATCTGGTGGAGAGAAAGATAGAAAAATTGCTGCTTGGGATTCTTTGCAGAATTATAAAAGGATTACTGAAACGAAGGTAGTTCAGTTCCGTACCAGAAAACATTGCATATAATTTATTATCTTTATTATTTTTAATGTTTTGTGTTTATAACATATAGTTACCCGAGTCCGCTGGAGGAGTGCGAAGCATCTATCCCCAAAGACCAGGAAGGAATGACGGTAATTTATATGTAGGCACAACCAAGAATAATATAATGGAAGGATCTTTACAAAGAAGATTTAATCAGGTAGAGATAAATATTAATATATGTGAAAAGATTTATCGTAGTGGATGTTATAAAATGAAATTATTTCATAATATTATAAGATAAAATAAATGTAAGTAAAAGTTATTGTTCTCTGAACAGGTAATATTTGGACATCATAAGCCTTTAATGGGATTGGCGGTACATCCCGATGACGAAATGTTTGCAACTGCGGGCCATGACAAGAACATCGCTCTATGGAAAGGGCATAAGTTAATATTTGCTACTCAGGTATTGTTTTAAACATTTTTAAAGGGTTATTCCACACTTAGGAAACAAAAATATTATTTTGAAAACGTATAAAAATTTTGAACGTAGCGGGACTCGAACCCGCGCGGGTCCGAGTCCCGTTCTTGAACTCCACAGAGATGAGAACTAACAACATAAATAAGTTGTAACAAGCGTATAAAACATTTGACGTGGCCTGATGAGAACGTATGGCTTAATGGTCAGAGCGCCTGGTCAGTTTCCAGGAGGCGCGAGTTCGAGTCCCGCTACGTTCAAATTTTATACATTATCTAAATAATTATTGTACAATTTGTTTGTTATCCATTGTCCTTTTATGTCCCTTTTTTAAGCTATAAATTATATTTCCGAGGCTGTCGTGGCGCAGTGTCACCAGCATGTAACTGTAAACGACGGTTGTGGATTTGATTCCCACACAAGATCGACTCGATTTTCATTTCCTCGCTCTTACAGTAACGAAACAAAGCGTGGCATTAAGTTCCATCACTCCTCATGCAGTGCCTCAAATAATTAGGGAAAAGTGTGTAACGTGGGATATAACAAAAAGAAGTTTTGTATCTGTTAACAGAGTTTCATTTAAAATGTGTAATCAAAGATCTTCATCATCTAAGATCTTATTAATATTTTTAATTTCTTAGGTGGGATACGAATGCGTATCCTTAGCGTGGCATCCTGGTGGTGGCGCGTTAGCTGCAGGAAGTACGGAAGGTCATTTGGTTATATTGAATGCGGATGCTGGAGCCCATGTGGCAACAATTAGAGTTTGTGGTTCGCCTTTGAACTGCTTACAATATAACTCAGGTGGAAAATAAACATTATTTATAAATTTTGGCCTTGTTTATATCTCTGTCGGTGAATAATATTGTTTCGTTTCCTAATTTAGCCGGAGATGTTCTTGCTATCGGATCGCAAAACGGCAGCATTTATTTATTCCGTGTATCACGAGATGGATTTTCTTACAAAAAGTCCAACAAAATACGAGGTGCTCAACCGCTAGCTCAATTAGATTGGAGTCTTGATGGCAACTACTTGCAGACTGTAACTGCTGATTACGATTTATCATTTTGTATGTATACGCTATTTATAGGTTTAAATTTAAATATTTAATTTTGAATTTAAATTTTACTTGACATTTTATGTGTTTCTTTTATATTTAAGGGGACATAAAAGCTTTATCGCCTGAGAAGAGTCCAATAGCAATGAAAGACGTCAAATGGTTTACGTATAATTCGACAGTAGGGTTCCTTGTGTCAGGTAATTAATATAACTTTTTTGTAATGTTGGTTAAATAATACATTTAAAATATTACAGTCAATCTGGGTCACAGATACGAGTGATATTTTACACTATATCTTAAAATTTAAAGCACACTGCACTTTTTATTTTACTAGTTCTCTTATAGTACTTTTTCACACATTCAAATACACCTTTTAAATATATCAGTATAAAAGAAAATCTAAATTTATTGGTCTGTCAAAGTTACTTAGACTTTAAGAAATTTTGACTTTGACTTTTTGCCGTGTGATCCCGGCCTAGAATAGGATCATCCTGGTACTGGTGGTGT
>DWAN01004456.1:0-12151 GCA_018230445.1 Heliconius hewitsoni | reverse complement strand
ATATTTTTTATGTATGTTCTTGCCAATATGCCAAAATGTTAGTTTGCACAAAAATGATACCTAATTAAGATTGAATTTGTATATAGGTCAACTACTTCCTACTTGTTTGAAAAGCATCCTTGTAAGGTCTTCCCACCTAAAATCGTTAAATAAATAATTTTTGTGTGTCGTATAGCCCATTCACCATGAAAAGCTATAATACTTTGTTAATATTGTTAATGTTTGTTGTTTGTTTGCTTGTCTTACCAGTCTGTCAAGACCACGACCGGATCAACAATATTTTATGTAAAGATATATAATAAATATGTTTTGGTATAAGATTGGATTGTGGAGTAAATTAGTAATAAAATGAAAATAGTAGTGAAATATTTTATTTATTTACATTTACAATGAAACTTTTAATTTCAATCTTAATAAGTAGCCACAGACAGTCACTACAAAATACAATTAATAAAAAAAAACAAATATATAATAAATGTAAGGTACATTATGAATTACTATAAAATGTAAACATTTATAACTTATAAGGTAACTATTGCATTGTGATAATTTTTGTGTAGAATAAAAGTTTAGTACAAATTTTGTATAGATTAATACTTTAAAAAATTTCAAACAAGTCTTTGATAAAAAAGATATGGATGATAATACATTTATATACCTCATACAATGCAAATTCAACATACTAAAAAATAAATGTAACATTGTTTTGGGTTGTGTTTTCACTTTGACTTAAACTAAAAAAAGTAAAAGTTAAAACAGGTAAATTTGAAGGTAATCTAAACAAAAAATTAAAAATATTTACTACTTTCGAGTAAATATTATATAAGTTATAAGATACATTTGGTAAATAAAAATAAATAATTGGTGTTTCTTTAATTTCAGCAAATTATGATATAGTTAGATTCCTGTATAAACATTTGTTCCATAAAAAATATATAAATTTCAATACTGAAAAAAAAAGTAATCAGATGCAACCAACAGAACAACCACACATTGTTTAGAACATTATTTACATTAATATAAACTTTTAAATATGTGACAAATTAAGAGCTAACATTTTTAACAGAACATTTATTATTAGTATAAATTAAGACATGGAGCCATTACTACAATCAAAATATATCACTTAAAATATTTTTTCATTAGTCTGCCAATCATTAAATTGTGTATAAAATTGATTCTATAATGCTTAACATATTTTAAATAAACTATTTCAATAATTGAATTGTCCTTTCGAATATTTTCGTAGTCGGTCCCCTTTCAAATACTTTCTTAGGTCAGTCGTTTTTTTAAATGTCGTTATATTTGTCGTTACATGCAAAATCATTAAACACAGGTACCTACAGCATCATAAAACAGTTATAAAAAGACAATCTTTCAAAAAATTTGTGAAAATTTCTTATTAAGAAATTTACTACACAACATTTTTACGTATAAGCGTTATAAATAAGTTTTCCATAAACTAAGCACCCAGTAAGTTATTATATGTATCGCCGATAGGAGCCAACGCCACGAGGCAGATCATAGCTATGACGAACAGTAGCACGATGGGCGCGTACACACCCAGCAAATGTTTTCTAAACACTGAGAACTGTAAAAAATATATATTTAAATAAAATTATTTTATGCGATAAGATTATAAGTAAGGTTCACTCGTATTACCTTTAAAATATGGAATATATTTAATATAGGCAAATGGTGTTTGTTTACAATTTTAAATCTGTTTCTGTAAGGCTTGTATAATCGTTTTATTTTCACAAATAATATTTTCAAAATATTATTATTATTTATTGAAAGTAAATATTATTATTAATCAAAATGTGTGTTTACTACAACTAATAATAATTCTTCTCAATTAATAATAAATAGATATTATTATTGAGAGATTTCTATACAATATGTAAAGGGGTTTTGGATCTTTGTAATTCGTCCATTTATTTTGATTTTTTTAGTGCTTAGGTATAAGTGAATTATAAAACTGATAATATAATATGTAAATAGTAAGGTTATAGCGTTGAGCTAAGATTAGTAAAAAAAGTGAGTGTGAGTAAAAAATATGTATTAAAAACGGAAAATAGTTTAGGTTTAAATTTTAAGGTTTACTTAGTATTTTTAATAAAAAATATCGTCATGTGTTAATTATGAAGTATTGGTTATTTCAAACGTAAATTTGTTACATGCTTGAAAAGGCGAGTCAAGAAACCGAAACACACAACAGATAGAAGTCCAGAAAAAAATGCAGCATGAGGTTCGAAGTATAGAGAAGTAAGTAAAGTTAAAGGGGAAAGGAAAAGAAGTGGCATTAATTTAAAAAGTAACATTTGAAATCATGTGAAAGAAATGGGTAGGGAAAAGTGAAAATAATTAAGTTAAGCAATAGATTTCATGAAATAGTATAAAAGGTGATTGAAGTTAAGAAAGAAAAATAACACGAGCTTTTGATTTAAGAAAACGTGCAATTTTGAAGTCAAGAATGAAAAATATACAAATAGAATTTCCAAAAAAGAAGCAAAACATTCATTCAATGTGGTTTCAAATGAGTGAAACGAAGAAAATCAGGTGAATAGGAAATCAGAAAAGGCATGTCAGTAACATTTATAGCTCAAACAAAATAGGAAGAGAAGAAAAGAAAAATAAAAGCAAAGAAAACAAAAATTAGTATTCAGTCACCAGCGTGAGAATAGTAATGAATTAGTGAATTGTTTGAACATTTCGAGAATGATGTTCTCACCGGCGCGTCAGAGCTTCTGTCGACGGCCGTCGCCTGCCGCGTGTGGCCGAGCATGTCCTTCATGGGGAACGTGTTGACCCGCCCATTGCTTATACGACCCTCCGATACGCATAGCGTTAGCTAGAAGATTGGCAAATTTATTATAGGAAATCTTTTTTATTCCTTATTTTGGGCTGATATAAAATCGCGATTATAAATAGTGAAGCTATTTTTCATAAATAGACCTAATATTAACCTGATTTCTATCCTGAGAGCGTATATTGTCACTTTATAGTTTAATATACTCTAATAATTGCGTTTCTTTACGCAATACGTTAGTTAGGTTAAATGCTTAATATTTTCGTTTATTAACAAGCTTTTATTTTTCTCTTCTGCACTAATGTATCGAGCGACGGAACACAATACTTTTAATCATGTTTTTTCTTAGTTTTATAAAATAAATATTTTACCATTATTATGTTCTTGAAGTAAAAAAAAATTATAATTTAAAATAACACGAAATTTAATAAGATTTTTTACTAAACGAGACAATTTATTTCTTTGAACACAAAAAATAGTTTTAATAATATAATTAAATTTGGTATAAGATATAATGTTAATCTTACAGGAAACGTATTGACTCTCCCATTTCCTTATTCGACGCTCTGATACTTGTCAGGTAGAATTTTTAAAAACATTCTTTTGGAATTGCAAATATATGAAAAAATATGAAGGGTAAAATACTAATAGATTAGAAGAAAAAAATCCGCAAGTTTAGATTTATTGATATTTTCGTCTGCAGTTTATTCGATTCCCTGTTTTCGTGTCACAACTGGAACTACTGGACGGAGTTGAATGAAACGTTCAATAATAATTACGTTTCGGTTTAACCAATTAATTATAGACCAATACTTTCCAAGAAAACGTAAAAAAATATGCTACAATATTTTTTTCTTACGTTTTCTTAATAACTATTTTTCTTTTCTATGTGTAGAATAACACTTTAAGAATGTTTAAAAATGTTAAAAATAATTATAGACTAATTTGTTATATTTTTTTTAGCTTCACGCTGTATCCCGCCCATAGCAGGGTAGACACACAGAGGAACCCTGTGTTGAGATACTAATTACGTATTCAGACATTTCTGTTTCCCACTTTTCGCCGAATTCTGAAGAAGGAGAGCGAGAAAGTGAAAATATTATATACCAGGATGCATAATTTCCGTTGACATGTAATCTGTTGATTATGAAGATGCATATAAATAATAATTAAAAAAACATATAACAAATAAGTAGCTTACCGATAAGACAATGTGAGTTAAAATATGGAACACTACGAATGCGGCCAACACGAATACACTCCATGGGGGCAGTTCCGCCTTTTGTAAATAAACCGCTAGGAATATTGTGGCGACTGTAAAAAAATATAATATTTTAGATCCACATGCAAATGATTAATGGTTATAACTGTTTATAATTATTATTTTATTTTTTTATTATCGCTATAGTTATTAATTAGTTTTATTTATTTTTGTATTGAAAAAATACCGTAGGTTTGTGGGTTTGATGCTATTTAATGAAATTGTAGGAGATTTTTTTCATGTTTTTAATTATATCTGTTGAGTTAAAGATAAATTAACTTTTTATAAATATTTTTAAAACATGTATCTACAAAGAGTAACCAAAGACATCTTCCATGATACATTTATATTTATTTATATTAATAATAATTTACTCACTTCCCAAAATATGAGCGGAGTTTCCAACAAGCCAGTGCATCCAGTTGAACAAGGGACGGTGTTTAGTACCGGGGTGAGGTCTGAAATATGCACCTGAAACAATATTTAAAAAATCTTTTTAAAAATAAGCTTTTCCACTCACAACCACATTTGATGGCTTGTGTAAAAATTTGTCTTCCGCCATTTTGTTGCGGTGGCCATTTTGTATTAACATTATTGATTTAATAAAAAAAAATAAGAAAACATTGAGTTTTGAATTCCCAACAATATTAAATAATTTCATTCTCATCAGAATTGAAGTCGTATCAAAATTTCAGCTCAATCGGATACTGAGAAGTGGGCCAAATCGAACTAACACAACTTAAACAAAAACCTATAGTAAAAAAAATCAAAATTGACTGTTTGAAAGACATTATATATTTATTTAAATATATTTTTTTATCTTCACGCTGTATCCCGCCTATAGCAGGGTATGTAGAGGGAACGCAATCCCCAAATTTTTGAGACATTTTACTTTTTGAGGACTTAATGCCGCTTATCAGAGCGCGACAATAAAATTGTTGAAATATGATCATAATCACCCTGATTGTGAACCAAACCCGTTTTTATTACGTTTACAAGAAGATCATTGTTTTATCTTTAGCTAAGAAACAAAATAACAACATCTCACCAATGGGTTGTATGAAGCACAATATAACAGTAACAATTCCTGTAATAGCGTGAGGATTGTCTCCGGTGTCCTGCCATCCTCCCACTTCACTCAATATAAGTATGAAACCGACGATTGTTAACAGCCACGTTATCACCATGAGAATGCGATGGGACTGGAAAAGATTTTTATGAATAAGTACATTTAAATATAAAAGAATTATATATTTGAATTGAATTTCACTAAATTTTAAATGAAATTCTTTAACCGGATTAAAGGGTCGTGTCAACACGTGGCGTCGCGCAGCACTAGTTAGCGCTATGAACATCACTATTCATGCGTACACTGCGTTCATCGCCCGCTTTACTTTGCTTTTGCGTATAATAATCTCACCTCCTTAATATTCTTCTCTCATTCAAACGTCGTACAAGTTACTTTGGAACTGTCGCTCGCAACACTGTAAGGCATACCTAGACAGTGTCTTTTTAACTTTCGCTCCAGAAAGCTAATAAAATATCTTCGTGTATTAAAGACTTAAGACCATAGATTACTGCAAAATGTTTGAAACGTCAAGTTCCCAAAAATGTATATTCAATATACGTTATTAATCTGACCACAGAACTTCATTTAGAACGTTTATTGGGCACGAAAATCAAAGATCTTGTTAGAAAATCATTGTGTAAAGCCGCTTTGTTTATTAACCAGGCTAAAGAAACAAAATTATTTTACATATATATATGTATATATATATAACTATAGTTCATATTTCTTAACTTTGTCACGATTATAATATTTTTTAATAAACAGAATATAAACTCACAGCGAACCATATGTCTTTACCGCCAAGAGTTTTTCCCACCCATGTTTTTTTGTAGTATCTGAAATAAAAAAAGTATTTTAATTAGAGTTTTTATGTTTAATATTCGCTATCCAAATCACAAATCCAATCCAATGATTTGAATCCCATTTGAAAAACTGGTTACATAAAAATGAATTCCAATATGCAAAGCATATTGGAATGCATTTAAAATAAATATTTTCCAATAGTAACACGCTAATCTGCTATAAAAGAAATAGCTAAGATCCCCACTCGAGAAAATGAAATACTTATTCAAATCTATATTTTCATTTCCTCGCTCTGGTGTCGAGGTAAAGCGCGGTGTTGAGTTCTGCCATTCAACACCCAATGCCTCCTGAGGTCGGTGGATGGATGTGCGTGCGGGATACAGCGTAAAGCTGTTTTAATTTTTTTATTATTAATAACAACGGAAGTAACTCACCTAGCAATAACGATGCCTAAGGAAGCAGCCCCCAACCACGCGCATATCATGAAGCAACCATGTAGCTTCAGCAATAGTTTGGAGGCACCAGCGGCCGTGCCCACTGTGGCCAACGATAGCGGGTCGTTGCTGGCTTCGTACGCCAGGTTGTGGAACCCTACTCTGTCTGCATCTAGAAATTCATAAAAACACAGAAATTAGTAAAATAAAAAAAAGGGAAGAGATTCTTAGCTAAATTATAAGAGAACAAAGTATGCGGTAATATGTACATTTAAATATAAATTTTATATTGCTATCATATTAAAATATAATGAAAATTCAATATAAAAGGCATATTTTATTGTCATATCAATAATATACGTAATAAAATACAAGTATTTTGTGATATATTTGTGGTACAATTTTCACTTCAGGAAATTAAATGTAATATTTTCATTTCCTCGCTGTGGTAAAGTGGTAAACAGGAGTGTCTTAACACTAGGATTCCAGGTTCCCTCTGAATACTCTGCTTTGTGCAGGCTAGGACAGCGTAGAGTTGGCAGCTCTATTAACTAATTTCTATAGACTAATAATGTATTGGCCTATTATCGACGGCAATTATGCGGACTGATGTTTACACAGATATTTGAATCGTGTAAACATTATCAATTATCAATCGAGGTCAGTCATGGCGCAGGGGCACAAAGTGTAGCTGTAAACGCAATCGGCTGTGGGTTCGATTCTCACTCGAGGATATTAAATATTTATTTAAATTTATATTTAATTTCTTCACTCTATTATCGGCAAAGGCAAAGGTCGGTGTTGAGTACCGCCACATGCCTTAAGATTTTGGCAAAGAGTGGGGAACGAAGTGTCTTAGAACTAGGTTCCTTCTGACTATCATGCTCTGTGGGGGATACAGAGTAAAGCTGATTATTGATTTTTATTTAAAAATTATTATTAAATAAACAAACATAGGTTCTATCAGACGAAGCGCGACTATTGTAAGTTCCAATATATCAATTTTCTGGTCAGAACGTGGCGACATGTTTCGAAAATAGTGCGAAAAATTGGGGAACAAAATGGCTTCACATTAGTCTCTGTTTTTCTATCCTGCTATAAGGCAAAAAGCTTGAATCTACTCTTATAAAAAATTCTTAGAAAAAAAACAAACCTTTCATAGAATCCCCAGCAAGCACCATCAAATTATACTTATTATTGGCCAAATCGAAAACATGTCCTTTGACTGTGGACACCGTATTTCTCTTGAACTTGCAATACAATTTGCCATCAATGGCGGAAGATTCTAACAATTGCACAATATCCTGCGGGGAATCGAACCTGCTGACATAAGGCTCAGCTTTCGGATAAGTCCAAGATGCAAATAGCTTTATCCTTCCATTATCATTAACACATTCCATGGCACTGTCGTCACCCATTTTGTTATCCATACTTAAACCGGCCGCGACGTATTTCGGGTTGTCAGTTCCTTGTACTTCGAAGGTATAAGAATCTCCTGCTACGAAAATAGCAAGAATTGCCTTGCAATTTCCATTTTGTACGCAATTTTGAGGTACTCCAAAACATAGTTTGGTGTCAGCGCAACCCTGGTATATTATTTCCTTTGGAGCGTTTGTTGGTTTAGGCTAGGAAAAATATATATTTAACATATTAAAAAATAATATATAAGGTTTAATTTTCACATTTAATTTAGTTTTGATTATGTATAAAATATAATGCCTTTTAAAATGGAATTAATTTGGATTTTTTTTTTGCATTTAAGTGTTCAGATATTTGTTTTTAGTTTTCCGTCATTCCGTCATATTAGAATCTGTCAATTTATTACAATTATAAATATTTCTGAGGGTGTGATGCAAACAGACAAAAAACCCTCTCAGTTCCTTATGCCATAATTATGCGAAAAATATATATATTTTTTTGTATTCCTAAACTTAAGCCAAATATCGTAGAGATCTCAAGAGAAACTATAAGCATTTAACTATAGTAAAAGTCTCTTAATATCGGTAAAATCTTAATTGATGTATCTGGGTGCTTCTATTATGCTACTTACTTTGTTCTCCACAATGACTGGCGGTGGTTGTACGGCCCTGGGTGTGGTAGTGGGTGCAGTAGTGGTTATAACAGTGTCACGGGTCACGACTTCTACTAGAGGAGATTCGACGTTCTTCCAAAATGTCGCATAGCTTTGTGCGACTGTTGCTCTGAAATATATGAAAAAGCACTTTGAAAATTTATAAATTTGCTTTTTTTTTGCTTCACCTGCTTTTCTGTATCCCCCACACAGCAGGGTAGGCAGAGGCACTTTCCCGAGTTCTGGATGCATTGCGTGTTGATTGGCGGAACTTAACGCCGCGCTATGCTGCGACACCAGAGCGAAGAAATGAAAATATAAATGTAAATAAATATTTCATTCCCTCGAGTGGGGATCGAATCCACAATCAGTTGGTTTTAATTTGACAGTCACACTGTGTGCACCATAACTGGCCTCAATAAAATTGTTCTTATAAGATATTAATAGTAAATTGTCATTGCGGCGCAGTGAAATATATGCTGACTGTAAAAAAACGATGGTTGTGGGTTCAAATCCCATTCGAGGAAAGGATTACGTATATCTAAGTTAATATCACTGTCTCACTCTATGAAGAGAAGGTGGTTACCTAAGATACGTCGAAGTTGGGCGGAAAGCGGAAAACGGAATGTTTTAACCGAAAGTGAAAATATTACAGTAACCTTTAAAATATTTAAACTTATTTTAATCTGTAGATTTTAATCATATCGGGTTCGGTTAGAGAATGTGCGAGTTATTTTAGAGGTATTGTTTTTAAAACGAGCTTAAAGTAGAAAATAATTTAAACATTACAAAATATGTATTTATATCTTTTATTAAAAACCGTCGTAAAATAAATTGTTAATGACAATCATTGTTACAAACCAGACCTCAAGGTTATATAGAAACGTTAGTCATTATAACTGTAGTAAGATTTATGAGGCGAGCTGACCAGATCATTTAGTTTTTATAAAGTAGAATGTATATCCTGAATAACGAGATATAAGAAAACACGTAGTTTACTAAATAAAACTTAGTGTTAACAGTGCTTTTCCCACTTTCCGCCCAAATTTCGAGTTATTGTTGAGTGTTGAGGGGCGAATCGACGAGCGAAGTAATGGAAATAATTAGGGGCCTCGAGTAGACAGAACTCAACGCCGCGCTTAGCCTCGATACCAGAGCGAAGAAATATCACAACCAGTTGGTTTTACAGTCACACTTCATGCAGCTGCGCCACGACTGCCTTCGAATCACTTGTTTTGTAAATATATATTATATACTATTCCCTACGAATTTTTACATTGCTATATTTAGTAAATAATATACAATCTTATTAGAATAATTATAAATAACAATAAAAAAGTTCTATTAATTTGAATTAAAAGGAAAAGAAACAATAAAAAATACCTAAATGCAACGCCTCCCAAAAAATCATCAGGCGCTCTCCAAATGAAAGTCAAAGGTTGCTTATCTTCCGGATTCGTATGAGTTACCGAGTCGTTTTGACCTCTACAGCTCTTGATTTGAGCCACTTCCGCACTGGGTACTTTTGTAAATTTGCCCACGATCTTTTCCATATCCTGTAAAATTTTTAAAAATATAAATTAAAATAGGTAGATTCTTTTTAAACTAATATTTAATAGTTGATTTTAATATATTTTACAATACGCTTACCTGTATTTCTCTAGCTTGTAATATAAAACCACCAATAGGTGTGGGAGCACCAAAAGGACTGCCGATCGTTATATTTAAGACATCACCCTGCCTTACTTGCGACGATGATGGGATGAGACTGTATGGTGGGACTGAAGACTGTGCGGGGATCTCACTGTGCCTTGGAGTTTGGTCTAAGCATGCCTGGAATACATATAGTATAGTATCAATAGTAAACTTGTTTTCCAAATTACATTACTTTTGTTGTTTTTTTAATATAAATATATTACACTTTTCAAACAATTGATAAAAAATATAAAATATGTTTTGTTATTAATATAAATCTTATAAGTCAACACGCAATGCCTCCAGAATTTGGAGGTAAGTGGGGAACGGAAGTGTCTAAATGGGAACGGAGTGTCTTAACACTAGATCCCTAGGTTCCCTCTGCCTACCCTGTCATGTGCAAGATACAGCGCGAAGCTAAAATAAAAATATCTCATCAATATTCACAAAATATATGAAAATATAATATAACAGCAAATTAATTTATGAGTGTTTATTTTATAAAGGATAATTAACATTATGTGGTGTAAATAGATAATTTTCTATACACACCATAGGTGGAGCACCAGATCCATACTGTTGTGAGTATTTGGCAAACATTAGTACCATCATAAATATGATGCCCATATTGTGTCTTTTCCTCGGCAACATAATGTATATCTGAAACGAAAAGAAAGTAAATAAATTTTTTATATTAATATAGGCTGAGACCCTACGTACTAATTCCAACGATATCTGAATATCCCCTTCGAGGGATTCATAAAATAAATAGATTTTTATGTTTTTAATGAGGCTAAAATAAAAAAATATCGAAAGACAACACTTCACAACAACAACACAAAAATAAAACAATTTGTTGTTTATTTGTACGCCTTTACTTAGGAAAAAAGGGAGACAGAAAAACCTAGTTTTAAGACAGTCTGTTCTCCGCTTTTCGCCCGTATACATGATTGGGATTTGTGAGGCCGTCGTGAAGCAGAAGCAGAAGCGTGCGACTGTTAACGTTGTGGGTTCCATTTCCGCTCAAAGAAATGAAATATTGAATATTTATTACACGGTATTTTTATTTTTATTTTCATTTTTACACATTGGTAACACGCAATGCAGGAAGTTTAGTGTTAATTGAGAAATGGAATGTCTGAATTTGGAATGGAATGTCTTAACATTAAGTTCCCAGGTTCCATCTGCTTATCCTGTTATGTGCCAGGATACAACGTGATATTTTGAATCTGGATAATGGCGTAACTTTCATTCTGATCATTCAGCGAAGGGGAATCGAACAAACAACCTTAACATTTAAAGTATTCAACGCACTATAATGGATTTATCAGTTTCGTTTAGTTAAAGTTGAAAAGCTTGTATGAATTTTGTGTGTTCGTATCGCAATTTCGTTTCGAATTACAATGTCGTACAAGGAAGTGAGGTCACGGTAAGAGTGAAGGGGAAACCTTGAGGGCTTTGCTACCAAGAACCAAATGAATGGGTGTGGTCGATATATGAATAGAAGTTTCATGGCATTTTACTATTTTAGCACTCTTAGTACACTTCGGATTTTAATAATTTTTAATTTATTTTTTGTATATATTTATTTTTTGTTCAGTTGTTCAGTTTGACCTTAATGTGATTTGAAGCCGCACCCTTTTAGCAATATGGATCATTTTCACCATTGCAATAATTAAAAATGTAAAAATGAAGGTTAAACGTATTATTTAAAAAAGTATAATTGTAATAAATATTAAAATGATGTTATTGTCTGGAATTAAATGTTTATGCTCACGCTAGAAACTAACAATTCATTATATTAATAATATTTTTAAAGCAAACTGATTTCTTGCCGGCACTTCTTAGTGGAACTGCCTTCCGATCTGATGCACAGTTGCTTCCTGTTGGACTGGCTTTAGGTACTATTTAACAACTTTTATAAAATGAATATATATATATATATATATTATATTAAGGCACATATATATATATATATATATATATATATATATATATATATATATAT
>DWAN01004455.1:0-12153 GCA_018230445.1 Heliconius hewitsoni | reverse complement strand
TTTCTGCCGAATTCCGGAGGCATTACGTGTTAAGTGGCAGAACTCAACGCCGCGCGTTAACTTTTTTTATATAAGTAGATAATTGTTATTCGTCGTATACAACAGTGCAGACATATTATATTCATAGTTTTAAGGCACCGTTCTCAACTTTCTGTCAAATTTACGAAATAATTTGCTTTAGTGACGGAACTAAATGAAAACGGTAAATGAAAAATATTTGAAATATATTCCCCGGAGTAGGAATCAAACCCAAAACTATCGGCGAGAAATATAAACCAATAGCTGCTACTGCCAGATCATGTCCAAGCTAAGTCACGAGAGAATCTAAGAACTACTAATTTAATAAACTTAGCAGTACCAAGGAAGGTGAACAAGTATGTCTGAATTGATGCGTAGGCGCACGGTCGGCCACTCTATTTTTATTTTCTAAGGGTTTCTATTTCAAGAATAAGCTATAAAATGTGAACAACAGTGAGAAAGATATAAAATTTTGAATACAGCCGGATTTGAACCCGCGCGTCTTAAATGACATTATAGAATATATAACTTAACAGACCAAAATCTTTGAAGTTTTGTAAATGGGACATTTACTGTTTATTTACTTATAATTCGAGGGAGAGAGAACCTAGTTTTCAGACATTTTTTCTCAGCTTTCCGAGAAATTACTTACTAAGTCATATTTCATACATATAATGAAATCGTATCCCCAAAATTCCATTCCGATAGAAACTGGAAGAACTCAAAAAGAGCAGTACAAACAAAGTTGTAAATCATATTGTTTTACTCGTTCTGTATGCGCGCGCGCACCTTTTATAACCGCTTTGTTCTAACGAGACGTGAAATAGCCATTCGATGTTAAGTGACCCGATTCTAGGTCAAAATGTACATACAAAACAAACTTCCATAGAAATTTGATTTAATGTTCATTGAACTCTTGAGTACGATATTAAATTTATTTTGGAATTGTGTCATTTGAAGAGTTGTTGCTGTTTTGTTTTTAGTGATACCGTTTTATTTTGTTTCAGAATAACTTAATGAATATCTTGAGATATAGTCTAAAAATTTGTGACGATTATGTTTGCTCTTTCTGTTTTCCGCCCACGCGAGACCATCGTGACACAGTGGAAAAGCATCTGATTGTTAACACAATAATGGGTTCCATGTTAGTTTAATTCAAAGCGGCGTTCAGTTACGCTAATCAGTTACGCCAATAAACACACAATGTCTCGGATTCAAATAGAAAATGCAAAACGAAGTGTCTTAACATTAGATTCTCTCTATCATGCGGGAAACTTTAATAGTACAAATTCTAAAAACATAACAGAATTAGTGCTGAAACCCATTTATTCATTGTTAGAATAAATTAGGCTGCATTTAGCAATGGCTGGCCTCGTTTTAAACATTTTTTTAAAAACAAAACAAGTAACGAATCAGTATTTCGCGCCCGCTAATGAGTTTCCAATGCAATTACGTGGAATGCTTTCAACTACACTCAAATAGTTACCAAGTCGGTCAATGGAAAGGCGATTGTGATAAATTGTAGTAGATTTTTGCTTCATTTTTGCTTTTCAATTTTTTTTACTTTAAAATGTTAAGTTGCGCGTTGATTTTGAAAATTTTATGAATGTTTACTCTTTGCTTATGCTATAAAGCTGAAGAGTTTTGGTGCGGTTGATACAACTATTATGTATTTCCAATGGCTAAGTACGCCATGAAACTTTAATAGTGTCTTCTTACATGTGTTTTTTTAATTTACTGTAATATGTGCGTTAGTGTAAGTGAAATCTTGCAAGGTCAAAGATCCACCTCTCAGGTTAAATTTAGATTACGATTTCAATTGTAATGAAATCAAATTACATATAACCAATATTGTTGTTAACAAAATGGCAGATGGCGAATTTTTGCCACCTAATATAAGTATCAAATAAAAGGGTTTGAATATTTGTAATTTACAAAAATCGTGTATATAATCGAACTCACAACCTCTCTAATACAAACAACAACATTAAAACACACACACAATATAATCACAATTCTACACCAATACAACCAATTTAAAAATTCCCATTAGTAATACAGACGTACATAGGAACAATATCAAAACATTTATCATCCAAGAACAAAGGACTAGGATAACGGTGTCGAAACGTAATATTAATAAGTTACAAGCCATTCCAACCAATTTAGACGTTACTAAAGATAGGCTAAGCATTGATCGAGCATTATTATAATGTGTTGTAAAAAGTTAGAAGAAACGTATGTAATTGATTATTTTGAACACGACAAGTAGTTCGAATATTTTTTTTTCCAGTGTCACGTTGTATTCCGTATATATGAGAGAAGGCAGAGGGAACTTAGTAAAAGACAGACGGAGGTTCCAACGTTTCTTATTAACCGCCCAATATTTTTCTTAATTATTGGTGGAACTCAACGCAGCATTTGTCTTTTTACTAGATCAAAAATTTAAAATAGGACAGATAATAAAATTAAAATACTTCATTCCCTCGAGTAGGAATGAAACCCACAGTAGTCGCCTTATTAGTAAGTGGCTTAGACGCTGCATCCCAACTGCCTCTTGAATAATTTCTATAATAAATTTGGCTTAAAGTAATTTATTAAACTAGTAAAAATTATTTTAGCCTGAGTTTGTTTGACTTATCTCTTTTTAACTCTTATTAGGTTAATATAAATAACTCGCCAACACAAAAAGATATTCATGATCTACAGAACAAACCAAACAAATCCAAATTACAAATATCTAAATCAAAGATCGAAATTGGTTTAAAATATTGAAACTAAAAAGAGAATAATGTTGTAAATTGTAAAGAATGAGGAATTTCGAGCTATTACTTCTGTTCGACCCACACATTTTATGGAATAAATGTATCTCCTTAGAACACGTACCGTATCTACATTTTGATTAATTGTCTTCGGGAACAACAATTGTAACCTTTATCTGGTAAAGATGTATTTTAATGCTTTTTTAAAGCGAAGCTTAATATATGAGTTAAGTTCAAAAAAATATGTTATTGAAGCATTATTTTTAAGTTTTATATTATAAATAAAAAGAACTTACAGACACTTTTCTCCACTTTTTGCGCAAATTCGATTGTGGGTTATATGGCGGAATTTAACGCTGCACTTAATTGTACCGCGCGGTGAAATAATTCCTCCGATTAAGAATTGAACCCACCACCATCATGTTTTTAATCAGATGCTGTCAGTGTATCAAGATGGTGTTTTAATCGATTATTTATATCCAACTATGACCTATTTCATCTGGCTGTACTAAGTTATCCCGGGTCTAGCTGCATAAACTAACTTACTATATATAACATTTTATTATATTATGTTGAAGAAAATATCAAAATTATGGACTATTGTGTATGTTCTTAACTAATTAACTCTATTACGAGTCAAATGAAATCAAATTTAAAAGTTTTCGTCTCCCACCGATCCTGTTTTAGTTGGAAAGTTTCAAGGAGAAAGTAAGTAAGGCTTAAGTCTAATATAGTTTATGAACACAGTCAATATTGTAATAAATTTATAAAACACTTAACATTTTAGGATAATTTAATTTTCTTTTCAATGTCTGAAATCTTTAGATATATTTCAATTCAATTAAAAAAAATAAAGTTCACATAAGTTACGTTGTCGGAATTGCATGTTGAGTGGTGAAACTCAACTCAATCTTTAGATATGCTGTTTCCTACTCACCGAGTAATTTTAGAGATATTACGTTTTAAGTCGCAGAACTCAACGTCGCGCTTTATCTTATTACCAGAGCGAAGAAATTAAAACAAAACATTCTACCGAGTGGAAGTCGAAACCACAATTGTGGCAATGCGACGCTTTAGGCTTTAGGTTTGATATCCACTCAATGGAATATTATTCTAATTTTCGAAATACGACGTTGATTTCCAATACTTAACACTCATATATGAAGGATAGCGAGAAGCTAAAATATTAAGCTAATATTCACTTATCTGACACCTGAAGCTGCGACCACCGTCACACAAACCACTTACAAACAGGTAGTTCTTATACTTACATACAGCACATAATATTTTTCCGTTCCAAGCAAAATGTAGTTGTTACCAAGTAACTTAGTTGGGAAGTCGTTAAAATTATCGGACAAGTTCGATATCGCTGGTGGACGAGCTTACTGTTTAAAGGAGAGTTTGACCCACTTCGGTTATCATCGGGATTGACGGAAAGATTGAGATACTTTTCACTATATTTAGGTACCAGCTATTGTATTGAACAAATATTGATGTGGTTTTGGTTAAGTTTTTTTTCTTTAAAGAGAAGCCTTTTAACGTTGATTTACTACCTGTGGCTTCGATGCTGTGGTCAGATAATAACTAAGTATTTTGTATGACACAAGAAGCATTCTATGGCGCTTAGCACTCGGTGAGAAGAGGGAAACGAATTTTCTTAACGGGCGTGTGTCTTAAGGGAGTGTCTTAACACCCTCGATAAACGCGATATCCAACACAAAAATATTTTTTCATTTCAAACCAATAGTTCGCACTCAACCAAAGAAATCATTCAGTTTTAAAATATGAGTATAGAATTTTTGGGAATCGAACGGTTGGGAGAACCGTCGCGTATACAATCAGGCGCTGACGGACGTACGAGTAGTAATATGAAAACACTTTAATTAAGGTCCGTGTTAGAGAACACGAGTGGGCGTACTGACCCCACAGGGATGCAGCGATTGTTAAGATGAAGTCTTATTCTTTAGTTGAAATTAATAAAATTGTAAAATAGTAAAAAATGAATTTACCTTAATTAAATGTTAGATAGGATTGGTATCAGGGCGACGTATGGCTGTAAACGTGATAATTACAACTTTGATTCCCAGTTCAGAGGAAATATATTTTGTCCTTTCTTTCTTTTATTCGTGTGGTGTGGCGTTGAGTCACTCAAAACGCAATGTCTCGAAAATATGACAAAGTCGGGAGCGAAGAATATTGACATACTCCTGTGTCCTGCTGCTGCTGTATTGCATACATAGTTGTGCGTTTAAATTCACAAACCTAAAAATATGGTTACAAAATACCTTTTTAAAAATACAAAAAAATAAATCCCCGTTGCTACCTCGGGGCATCGGTTTTGTTTCATTTATTTTTATTTTCTCTCGTAGATGAAGCACAGTGTTGAGTTGCGCCACGTAACATGCAATTTCTCGAGAATTTGGCACAAAGCGAGGAATGGAGTGTCTTGGCACTTTCTTCTTTTTGATTTCTTCTGCGCGGCTACGCGGGTAAAGAGTGAAGTTTACTACAAAATATATAAGCGAAGCACAGAACAGAAAAAAATACCACTAGACTCGAAAGAAAATAAAAGCCTCTTAAAATTTTAAAAAATATAATAAAACTATATTTAAAACATCTTCTCCTTAATATTCAACAATTAATTAATCGATTTTACATATTTTCGCTTTCATCTTGTTTCGATACAACATTAATTTTAATTAAAAGTCAAACTAGTCGGTACTTTACGATTATTGTTTTAAGCAGTTGTTGGAGCAGTTACTATTACAACAAACTAACTTTTTTAGTAAAAAATTATGTTTACGTTATAGATATAAAGTGAAAAAATACTCAGATTTTTTTTTTCAGCTTCACACTGTATGAGGAAGAAAGCAGGGTTGAAAGTGGCAACCTAGTATTAAGACGTTTTTGTCTATTAAGACACTTCAGTTCCCTGCTTCTTTTTGAATTCTCGGTGCATTGCGTGTTGCGTAACTCTAAGGCAAGACTTTGCCGCGACACTAGAGCGTAAAAATTTAAATATTAAATATTTTATTTCCTCGAGTGGGAATCGCATCCACAACCTGTCGCGATTGCAGTCACATGCGTGTGCCGCATGTGTGTGTGCGTCATGTTTTCTTCTTTTTTAGCTTTACGTTGTTTCCGTAGTGGGTTAGTGGAAACGGAGCGCCAAATGCTATGGAATACATATTTTTAGGCTATATGTCACAATATAGTGTAGGATTTCCTATTCCACAACACCAAGGTTTCGTTATTACGGGATTTTACAAGCTTGTATGTTGCGCGATCCGCGGGATGCGCGGAATTCCTGAAACTAGAAAAAACTGTATCGTCAGTAGTATTAATATAGTAGGTAATTTATATATTATACTTAACTGTTTTATTTTCATTTAACCACTCAGACGAAGCCGCAGCTAAAAAATAGTTTACAACAAAAATAGATCAAGTTAGATAACACTTTCAACGTTAAAGATGTACAAATGGAAGCTGGAACTATAGAAGAGGAACGGGAAAAGAAAAATCACTGTCGGACCGTAAGAGGTTATCTCGATTCACTCGATACGAACTAAACAATTAGACACTATTAGACGAATCGATCGGTAACGTTTCTGTGGGAACTATGGTTACACTGTTATTTTATTTTAATGTTATTGTTAACCAAAAAAGGCAGCTTAACTTTTTTTTCATAGCGGGATAGAAAGAGGGAAGGTAGTGTTAGGATGCTTCTTTTTGAGACATTGCGTGTTAAGTCACAAGACTCAACACCGAGAAAAATTTAATTACACTTTCTTCAAACTTATACGTATATGTTATAAACACTAAGACAGTGCAAATACGTCATTCTTACACCAAATAAACGATATCAAAAATAAATTCGACTAAATAATACATATTTTTTACATATTTAATGAGTTATTCTACATTTCTTAAAAAGTACTTAATAAATATTAAATGTTTTATGCTATCGAAATAAAAACAGTCTCCATTCAATGTACGGTGTAATAGCCGGCGCACTAAAGGGTTATATGGTACACCCGCGATGCTATCGAAACACTTTTTGAACATAACAAACAGTATAGCAATGAATCTCGTTATTTACAATATACTACTTTTTTTCGAGGAACTCTGAGAGCCTAGTTTTATAACTCCGTTCTCTATTTTGAATTTAGAAGGCATTGTGTGCTGAGTGGCTGAACTCTGAACTCAACGCCATGCTTTGCTTCGACACCAGAGCGAAGAAATGGAAATGTGAATTTAAATAAGTATTTCATTTCCTTGAGTGAGGATCGAACCCAGAACCAGTAGCGTTTACAGTCACACCTAGTGCCCCTGCGCCACGACTGGCGATGTGACAGACAAATATACAATAAATATACAATAAATATATAGTATATTACATTCGACGTTCCTCACTAATTCGATTTCATCCACAATCATGCACCTAACTCAAGTTTCAGCACAACTGCAAGTAAACTTACTCTCGCAACAAATATATTCCATCGAACCCAACTTTTGTGGGGCGCTGTGTTGATTTCACTCCACCTTATAAATAAATAAACGATACTTTATTTTAACTACGTTAGAAACTCTATTTAAACTCTGTTCTGTATGTTTTTTTTAACTTCACGCTGTATCCCGCACGCAGCAGGGTAGAGTGAACCTCGGGACCTAGTGTTAAGGCACCCACTGTCCCATTTGGGGAATGAAATATTTAATAAATCCATTTTCCTCGCGCTGGTATTGAAGCAAATCGCGGCGTTGAATTCCGTCACTCGACACAATTTATTAAAAATTCGGCGTAAAGTAGGAAACGGAAATAATGATTTATTCAATAAATACTTAAAAAAACACGCGAAGATACAAATCTTACAAAACTCCAAAAATGAAAACTATTTCATACTAATATTTTTTTTATTTCCACAAAAACAATTTAGCCAACAATAATCAACACAAAAACAAGTCATCATTTTTTCACGGATTACTTTTAAACTGAACGTTAAAAAACAAAGCTATATATCAGATTTTATCTGTCATTTTTCATCTGAACTTTATTAAATTTGTCGAGCGACACTGTTAGATCATTGGATGGGAGCGATGAATGTGCCATACATAATTGAGTCCATATAATATATCGCGGGACAGGAATCATAATTTAGTTATATGTTGGTCCGTTCTGCATATTTTAGCTACTTGTCTTCTCAATAAAAATATGCTTTCGGGTCCGGTGTTAGCTGAAGCAATGACCGTTCAGTTCACACAGTCGTGGTACAGCGGCACAGCTCCTGACTAAATGCGGCGACTGTGCTCTTGTTTTCTACTAAAGCCTGGTTTCCACCGTGAGCAGAGCAGGCCCATTAATGACTTCGTTGAATTCGTAAGAGTAAGAGTATTCATACTTGTATTTTCGACAATAAATTTTCAGGTGGAAAGGGCTAAACGAGCACAAAGAGTTAAAACGGAGGGACTCAGTTCTGATGATCTCAATGGTGAAAATATACTTTATTTAAATGTTCGGTTTGCTGCTGAAAAGGGCAACATGTCTCGATAACTGGGGTGCACACACACACCAGTTTTTACGCAAAAACGGAGTGTTTCAACATTAGGTTCCCTCTGTCTACCCTGTGGAACAAACTCAAGCGAAAAAAATATTTCATATGACATTACAAGGTTAGGTCAATGACAGTCTATAACTTTCAAATCATATCAAAGTTAAGCATTTTTGTTAGAAAATCCTTTTCAAAGTTAAGCTTTTTAACACCTACCTAATTAAATTATAGAATAAGAGAGAATATTTTCATTCTACTATGATAATTGATAAAATGAAAATCATACATTTTTTTAAACATTTTTAAAGTGTTAATCCACACTTAGGAAAGATAAATACTACACACATTTTTTTTATTTTAAATAAGATATAGTTATATAGTAATGAAGTATTTGAGAAAAAAAAACATTTTGTATTTTCATAAACAAAGAAGAAGAGATGTTACGAGAATTGATTTAGTCAATTTGTTGCATAAGTTGATATGCATGACATAAGGCAATTTTAGTGATAAATTCTTAATTTATCTCACTTTTATTTTACACATTAAAGCAGAAATAAATACAAACCTAAAAAAACCAACAACTAACTAATATATGATATATTTTGTTGTAGCAGTTGTTTCTCATCAAAAAATCAAGGTTAAAGGTTATCTTCATACAAATTAGCGTCAAACACAAGCTGATAGTTCGCGATGCAATTGTAAAGCAATAAACAAAACAGTATGATACGATCACGCTCCGGGCGGGCGGTGCCTTTGGTGGTTAACAAATAATCATTGGATTATTCTATAGCGTGTGGATGCTATAGGTGGATATGGATGTAGCATCAATGGTTACGAATTCGATACCCATTCGGGGGAATTATTATATATATATTTTTTAGCTTTACGCTGTATCCCGTGCACAGATGTACGTTTTTGTTATCTTTTAAATTTTTATATCTAATTCCAGACATTGCGCGTTTGGTGGCAGAACTCAGCGCCGCGCTTTGCCTCGTTACCAGAGCAAGAACATATTAAATATACCATTCCCTCGAGTGGAAATCGAACCCAAAGCACACAGCACGCTTGTGGCCCTGCGTTACCACTGGCCACAATAATATCATTGTCGCCATTAACAAAATAGTCTAAATAATTTACAAGATCAAACTTCTTTGATGTCAAATATCTCCAAACACAATCCAAAATCCAAATATTAAGTTTGAAATATTACATTATTATTAAATATGAACGTATATTTTACGACTAACATTCATAGATGTATAAATTAACGTCTTAAGCATTCTAAAGTTTAACATGTGCGTACGATTATTATAAATAATTGCCTCTGTCTGTCTGTCTGTCCTCTATAATGTATTAAATGGACCAAAATAACTACTAAAAGATGGGCGTTACTCGTACAGGTAGTGATTAAGTGAATAAAAAAGTTTTATTTTGACAATAGAATGGCGCAGTTGAGCTGTTTTCTTGTCTTGCTTTATTTGAATGGTTGTGCATTCAAGTCCAAAAGTTTAGCGTTGTATATTAACAATCCTTATTTATTTATTTTTTAGCTTCACACTTGTCCCGCATATAGCAGAGTAGGCAGAGAAAATCTGGGAACCTAGTGTTTGGACACTGGTCGCCAATTTCCGCCGAATTTTGGGATCATTTCGTATTGTAGCGGAATGGGACGCCGCGCTTTGCATCAAAAGAAGAAATTAAAATATTAATTATTTATTTTCACGAGCAGAAATCGAAATCACAACCGTCGTGTTTACAATCGCACGCTTGAGCCCCTGAAGTGAAACTCCTCAAGATTTTGATTACAACAATCAAAAGAAATAGAAAATTAAGTTTATAACATTTTTCAAAAGACCTGAAGTTATAATATATATTATAAGGAAATAATGTAGTTCAAGACACAAAAGGAAGTGAAACACAATTAAGTATTATAGTTTTGTATGAAATAATGGAATAACAAATGAACACTGTGATAGATTGCGGTACGCTTCATCTGTTATTATGACAGAACTTATTAGATCAGGTGCTTTGTGGGGGTGTTTTTTTTGGCATTCGTATAACTTGGCAGAAAGAAGCTTGTGATGAAGTACTCCATTCTCTCTTCTCTCCTCCTGTTAACAAGGCTATGTGGAGAGAAGTGGTTTGTTTTTATAATTTCACGTTGTATTCGGCATATATAGCAGGGTAGGTAGAGGGAACCTAGTGTTAAAAAAAATCGCGAAAGTTGGAAACGCAACTCACAACATCAACTTTTTACCAGTGCGAGGAAAGGAAAATAATAGATTCCCCTGGGATTCGAAACCACAACCGCTATGTTTACAGTCAGACGTAGAGCCGCTGCGTAATGCCGGTCTCTTTTATTATTAATCATTGATTCTTTTTACATTATTAATAGTTACTTCTTTTATTTTTTCCAGGTAATTAATCTTGAAACTGATCGCATGCACACTACACTATGTAAGTAAAAATAGGAATTATACTAAAACGTATACAAGGTATATATATTATTTTATATAACTGATATAAATAAGAGAACATAACTATATTATAGGTTTTGTTGTAAGGAAAATGTGGGTTCGAACCCGCACACGTCACTTAGTTCATTTAGATTATCTAATAATAATAAAAATCGATATCTAATAATAATAATAATAAAATATTTTTTTTATTATTAACACTAGGTTCTGAGATTAGTGCGTTTAACCAAACTAAATCTCCAGCTTCATAGTATTAGCATAGATAAACATGTACATAGAAGTTATAAAATTTGTTCAAATATTACATTAAAAATTTTCCCTCGACACGACGTTATAATCAGCGTACGTCAGTCGCGTGTCGAAACATAATAAAATATAAAATGTAAGAATATTTATTTCTTCATACAAAACGGGATTTTTCGTTTTCTTATTTTCCAATGCGACATTTGCATATGACGTTCGCTCGAGACGACGTCGGCCGGGCAAATGAGACGATGTGTAGCTTTATACAAATATATATTGTGATTTTTTATTTTTCTGCATAATTAAAAGTAAATAAATCAGCTTCACGCTGTATCACGCACACATCAGGGTAGGCAGAGGGAACTTAGTTTTAAGACAGTCGACCGTCTCCCTACTTTCTACCGAATTCTGGAGGCATTGCGTGTGCACCTGGCAGAACTCAATGCCGCGCTTTGCCTCAACACCAGAGCGAAGAAATGGAAATATTAAGTAAATATTTCATCTCCTCGTGGGGGAATCGAACCCACAACCAGTCGGTGTACAGTCACAGAATTATTTTCATTGCTCCGCTCTAGCGCGGCGTTGATATCCGCTTAGCACAGTAAAGTGGGGAATGGAGTGTATTAATACCATGTTCCCTCTGCCTAAATTGCTGGTCGAGAAGAAAAGCATTAAAATGCATAATGCGTTGTGGCGCAGGTTGAAATGTTGTTTACTTGGTAAATGGATGTAGATTCGATTCTCATTTGAAAGTATTTTATAGTTTTTTGTTATATTTTCGTTTTGGTCCTAAACCTTGTTAAATGATTCAAGGGGTTGGGAGTTACTTGTTGCTATAGAAACTATTACGAATTTTCATTTAGTTGTTCAACATTATTCCGCCACGATTTCCGACATCTAGAGCTGTTCTAGTGTCGTTGGTTATTGTCTGGCAATACGAAGGTTGTGAGTTTGATTCTAGTTTAGAATACTATTTGGTACTTAATGCGTCATTGTAGACGAGACCGGCAGACCAGAAAAATTTAACAATGTTATTAAAATTAAATTAGGTAACATAATAAGTTCTTTGATTTTCACGATTATTACACATTTTAAATGAAACTATTT
>DWAN01004454.1:0-12155 GCA_018230445.1 Heliconius hewitsoni | reverse complement strand
GCCACTCAACACGAAATGTCTCTAGAATTCGGCGGAAAGTGCGGAGCGGAGTGTCTTAACACTGGGCCCATGGTTACTTGCAGGATACAATATGAAGCTAAGACAGAGAGAGATTATGGTGTTTCATGTGATTTTGCAAATCTTTAATATTTATATGTCAGTGACGAATGCCTATCATACTTAACAACTCTTAATAAATACTTCCTGTATTTCATTATTTCTTATACCTTGGTTGAACTATTACATGTCTACATCAAAAACATTATATTATGTTTTCTTGAAGTCTTCTTATCTGACATACAAGTTGTTTATCAACATATAAACGACTCTGTAAACTGTGTTAGAAAACTCTTTCAACAGGTGAAGAAGAGGATTCTTGAATGGTCCTTGAAAATAATATATCTGACATCAATGACATTTATTCTCCACTTTGTGTGGAACAGAAGTATCATAATGGGAACAGAATGTCTTAACGCTAGGTTCCCAGGTTCCCTCTGGCTATCCTGCTTTATGTGGGATACAGTGTACAGCTATAAAAAATTAAGTACATGAGGAACAAGCTAGAGTTAAAAGAAGGACCAAATACACCCAGTCCAACAAAGACAAGAAAAGAAATTTTGAAAGAATTTGTTGCTGTATTATATGTGAATGCAAAATAATTGTAGCGGTGGTATTTTTTTTATTAATGTAGCATATAGAATAGAATCTCAATTTTTAAAGTGTGTAATAACAATATTATTCTTAGTAGATTTATATTATTATATTTGCCTGCTAACTCCATTTTAAGAATACATTTTTTTAATAATATGTAGTAGGTAGCATTCTCTCTTACCAAATGCCCATTCATAATAATAGTCTAAGTAGAGATTAGACCTGCAACCCAATGGATCAGACACCCAGATGGAGAATTGTGAATGCTAAGTAGTTTCTACAAGAAATTTATGCATTAAACACAATATTGTTTCTTTATTAGTAGAAATAAATTATAAAGAATTAAATTTAAATAGAGTGAAAAGTTATTATTTATTTATTTATTATAATTTTAAAGCCTTGTGAAATATTCTCATCCAAGAAATACCAAAGAAATTGTCTAGGTGTTAAGTTTAAGCTTATCTTTGTAACAACAATGAGTCTATGGTATGCCATCATAGTAATTAATATGCATAATATATTTACTACTACCCTACATTCATATGAATAAAAAGAAATCACATGCAATATTTAAATAAAATAATAATGGTTATTATGCATAGATAATATTAATTAATGTATCTTTAAAAATTCAGCATCACATGCATTTAAGCATGAACATTTTCATATAGAATCAATTTTAAGATCTTTGTTTAAACAGATTTAATTATCACAAAGCATCCTAAACCATGTTAAAATAAAGTAAAGTAATAACATTAAATATGAAGATATTGTTAAAATAACACAATTTTTTAATGTAACACATGATTGAAACTATTCACTTTAATTATTAATTGCTAAATACACATGTCTTAATTTTAACTCATTTATGGATTATATTGTTGAAAAGAACAAAGTGCTGAGTCATGTAAGATTAAACTAGGAAATTATTTATCTATTTAAGTATACATACTAAACATAGAACTTTAACCATTGCATGGTCAGCATCACATGTGCATTGTAATGTTTAACCAAGGAGATAAAATCAACATATATATTAGTCATTACATATAGTAATGTTAACTTAATGTAGTTTTATTAACCTTCATGAGAGTTGAAATTTTAAATATTTCAATGTCTTATACTAAAAAATAGTTACCCATTTTTTTCATATTCAATGAATTTGATTTAACAAATGTATAATGTTTATAATTGAATGTGCACTATGCACAAGCTATGCTATGATAATGTAAATGCTTTCTTTAAAAGTTTATAAATTATAAATAATTATAAAAACATATTGTAACAAAGCAACAGTGACATTAAGATACTTTGGTAAGCTTAACACAAAAATCAGACCAAGTCGATAAGAATAAATTAATTTCAAGGTTTACTAATGATGCATTGTTACTAAGTTATTTAAATAAATATGCACTATATTTTATGATAAAATACTCAAAATTCGATGACTTACCTTGAAAGACTAATATATATCTGGAACGTTTACAATCGCGACACTATACAACAAAGTCAGCTTGATAAACACACATTGGTAGATAAAGAAAATGCGACGTAATAAAATACTACAAACGTATTGTCGTGATGTTTGACAAATCCTGAATCGATTAATTTCTCAATACTAATAAAATTTCCAAAAAGCAATTGTAACACATCAATCTATAAAATAAGACACTTGGCAAATGATTGTCACTATCTAATTTTGATCCATAATGATTTTCACTGATTTTCAAAAACTCAAAAGCAAAAACAGCTGGTTGATACCAAACCGTGTTTTTTTTTAATAAATTTGAACACAGACAAAAGTCGCATTCACACAGCCGTCTTATAAATTTATCGTTCAATAAATCGGTAATTGTGACACCGGTTTTCAATAGGAAAATACGGTTTTTTATTTATGAATACTATTAATGTACATTATATCGTTTAGAATGTTAAAATATAGCTTTTAATCAAAGCTTATGTTCAAAATAAATAATATTTTTTGATTTATCCAAATATTTTTATTAATTTTACATTATATTTACAGCACAATCTCTTAGATTATTATTATGTTAGTGTTCGATACAAATTAAAATATAATTGCTATTTGTTTACAAAAATATTATAAATTACTTATAAAAAATCACTGAAGTCCTTGTTCATGTAAGTTTTTTCACCACTGTCATTTTTAATTGCACATAAAAAATCTTCTTCATTTGACAAGCAAAGATTTTTTAAAATATCTGATGGTGATGGAATATTTTTGTCGTTAATCGGGACGGTATCAATTAGCTCGTCTAAACTGGATTTGTAAAGTTCAATATTCTGCTCATTTGACACATTGTTACTAACTATTTCTAATGGATAATTGTGGCATAGTGCATTGTGTTCACTGAAAGCCTCAGAAATTATGGTAAAATTTTCCGATTCCATGTCTTCTAAAGACAATTGGGCTCCTGTTTTTACTAATTCAGCATTCACTTCTGATACTTCAGGATAGTTAGTTTGTTCCAATACAATATTATTAGAATCTACTGTGCTAATATTTGTATTTAAATCATAGTCTTTTTTCTTTTTAAGTTTTTCAACAAGTTCACCCGTTTTTCTTATAACGGTACCAGGTGGTTGAGCTTGACATTTATGAGTCCTTTGAGATACCTAAAAATAAATATAACATTATTTTATATTTACCTAAAAAATAATAGAAAAATATTATATTTTTAACTCTCACTTTATATCTGAAGCTCTTCTCACAAGCAGTACACTTATAAGGCATTGCACCAGTATGGATGCGCCTATGAACTAAATATGAGACTCTTTGTCGAAAACATTTACCTGAAATTTTATGTGAATAAAGTAATAAAAATTATTGACATATTTTATGTAAAATTCTGTAAGGTGACAAATGATAGCAATACAAAATCTTTATAAAAAATAGTTATTGTATACTTTTTAACTCACCACAAGTTTCACAAGCAAATGGTTTTTCACCGGTGTGAATACGTTGGTGGTTGTGAAGGGTTGAAAGTTCTTTGAATGATCTTCCGCAAAAGTTACACGTGTGTGGCTTATCATCATTGTGATACAAAAGATGTTTATGGTATGACTGTTGAAATGTAAAGGTTTTACTGCATTGACTACAAGCGTATGGTGTCTCACCTGTAAATATTTTGAATTATGTACTAGGATTTTTGAATATAAAATTTGTTACTTTTTCGAAAAGTATAATTAAGATTAAAGTGAATTTAATAACCTTATCTATTTTTTTTTAGTATTCATATTAGAAAATAGACAAAACAATAATATTTTGTTAGTACAAATTACCTCTTTAAATTAATTTTAACCTGTATGTAGTCGCTTGTGTTTCTTAAGAAAATATTTGGTGGTAAAACATTTGTGACATACATCACACTGCCACTGTTTACAATCGTTTCTCTCAATTTCAACTGGCTTATTTTCCAAGGCAACGCATTCATTGTTTTCATTACAGCTCTCTTTTATATTTTGTTCTTCATTATTGTTAGAGTTAAATCCATAATGTGCAACTCTTAAGTGGACCATTAAAGATCCCCGCATCTTAAAACTTTTAGTACATATATGACAATTATAACGTGTAAATTGTTGATGGACATTATCCTGAATATTATGAATCAAACATTTATGCATCCTTAATATGTTAGAGTCAACAAAATGTAAGCCACAAATGTTACATTTATTATTACTGGACTGCAACAAAGGCGTTTCAGTTTTTACAGTAGGCATATAGAGTGAGTTATGATTATGAACTCCGTTTCCATCTGGGTTTGAACGTATATCTATAACAGGCATTGTATTTATGGCTATAACTGGCAATTTGGGATATATTTTTACAAACTTTACTTGTGTATTTCCTGTTGATACAGTAGTTTTATTTTTGGACACAGATTTCTTTTTTTTGTTCTGTTCTGTAACTGTATTTTTTGCTTTCTGTAATGATGTGATCTTCATTTCCAAATCTTCTTTAGCTGGTATTACCTTCACGTGACTAAATAAGTGAATAGTGAGCTTATCCAAACCCAGAACTTCCTCTTGACAAACTGGACAAGTAATTGTATTTGTAGATACGTAAATTAACCTATCTTTAAGGGCCTGAGCAGTATCAAAGATTCCTGTATGTGAACACACAGGACACGGTAACGATGCAGCATCAGCACTCATTTTAGTGAATTATATTAATCCTTAAAATATCTGATATCAGCAAAGTGCTGCAACGTTCGCGTGAAACTACACTGCCCGAGCTATTTTTGGAAGATTACGCGCTTATTCTTTTGGCGGCATTTCAAGAAAATTTTCATCGTAAAATTTAAGTTTACTTTAAACATGAGCGAGATCCAAAAGGACTCATGTTAAAGTCGAAACTTATATATTTATCTTGATTTATGTATTTTTATTTATCTAACTCACTATATCTACATCGTGCCTGTTAAACTACAATTAATTTTACAATTACAATTGTTTTAACTTAAAATGCAATTATGATATGGATAAATAATAAGCAAGCTCAATATATTTTACATGTAATATTGTCAATGATGAGTATACACCTCCAAATGTGAAAAATATTATTTTATGTTTGACTAACTATTGTAGTTTAATGAATATAATTACGATTAGAGTTCAGTGCAACCAACATTTTTTTTATTTTGCTTTATATTAGTATAAATTTTTTGTTTATAAATCCATTTTATTAGTAATATAAGAAAAACGCTAATCTTGATAAAGGCTACCAACAATCTGCTTAAAATATTAAAACAACTTTTTAAATGATATATTTTTAGTTGAAAATCATTTTAAATAGTATCAACGCCCTTTTAAAATAAAATACAAAGTTTTTGTCAGTCTATGATTTTTTTTTCCTTAATCAATAATATATATTCATAACGTATATTTTTTTTAAGATCTTTACGCTGTATTCCTTATATAGTAGGGTAGACAGAGGGAGCCTAGTGTTAAGACACTTCGTCCCTCACTTTGTCGAATTCTGCAGGCATTGCTTGTTGAGTGGCGGAACTTAACACTGCATGGCTAAATGTATAATTAATAAAAGTATTTCTCAAAATATGATTAAATTTGAGTGATTTCTCAAATTTCATTGAATATTAATACATTCAGGCGAGACCAGTCGTGCCGCAGGAACACAAGCGTGGCACTGCAAACGCTACAGGATGTGGGTTCGATTCCCACTCGAAGAAATGAAATATTTAATATTTTTCATTTCCTCTCTAACGAGGTAAACGTGGTAACGAGGCAAAGCGGCTTTTCTGCCAGTCAACACGCAATACTTTAAGAATTCAGCGCAAAGTTGGGAACGGAAGTATCTTAACACTAGGTTCCCAGGTTCCCCTTGCCTGTGCTGCTATATGCGGGATACAGTATAAAGCTAAAAAACAGATATTTGTATTATAATCATTGTATAATAAATTCATACTTCACATCTACGCTCTATGCTTATGATGTGAATGGCATATAGCGTGAATGATTTTATGTAAAACCAATCACAGTCTGCAACTTTTTTTATGAGGACTTAAGATCTTGACCATATTACAATTAAATGGAAATTTAAAACGATTCAATTGTAAAATGTTTTTTTCCTTTCTATTAGAAATATTGGAAAATTTTCTATTGGTGCTTTCCTACAATCACCAAGAATTCTATATTCAAAATGTTTTACGCTCAGATACTGAGCATGTATTACTGTAAATGTGAATCCTCAGGAATGGAAAAGTTTTATATATTTGTATATTAGTTGAGAATTAAATTCCCAGCCTAGACTAGCCATATTCTTTCTTTATATTATAAATTAAATGTTAAATAAGAAGTGGGACCAGGAAAGGCATAGAATAGGCATAGATAAACTAGCATATTACTTAATTAGACTAAAACTAAACTAGTATTAAAAGAATAGAGTTAAAATTCAATTCAGACTAGTTATTGATGCATGAAATAATAATGGTACTTTTCAATTTAATAACATAAAAACAACATTATTCTAATTATACGCCGTATTTAAGTAATAATTATAGTTAAAAACCGAAATTATTTATAGAAATTTTGTGGTTGAACAGCACTACTTCAAAATTATATCTTGCTAGTCTGTGGTTTGACCTAATGTTTCATGTTTGTTTTGAATTTTTCAAAATAGGCGCTTTAGTTCCTGATAACATTTCAGAATTTGTTCTTCGATATAACACTTTTGGTTATTGCTTAGTTACATATCAATTATTCGTTTTTCATTGTTTTTTTTTATCTAAGCCAAAAGCTAAAAATTGAAAAGACTTACCAGTTGCTACCTAGAAGTATTTTTCTAGAATGAGTGAAAATAATGAAAAAGTGCCACGATATATGGCTCAATTATTAGAAGAACTTGGTTGGGGCCAGGGAACCAGAATTCCGTTAGCAAATTCTGATAACCAAAATTTTGAAACTATTCTCATTGACAGGTAATAACAATATGTTATTTAAATAAGTAAATATAAGTTACACTTATTTTCTTTTAAACCTTACATTTAACTTAAAACATTTTACAGACAAAATGAAATACAGCGCTTGAAGGAAGCTCTTATTTTACAAAACCAAAAGCGCGATGATCTTAACAAATATAAGAATTTCGTCCAAACTGAATATCAAGAGAACACTGTAAGTTATTAGATATATATTTAGCATACATTTTATTAAATATTTTAAAACAATTAAAATTGTATGCATATATGTTCTAGCGTTTACTATTTGCCCACAAACAACAATTAGAACAAGAAGTTAAGCTTCAACAATTATCTTTCAATGAAGCTGAGAGATTGGAGAGAGATGTATTTGATTGTAACAAGCAGAACAATTTAATATCTTCTCGCATAGAAAAACTTCAGAGTAAGTTTCAAATAACTATATTACTTTCCTCTCATGGTTATTATACTATATTAAGTTGTACATGACAGAAAACAAAAAGAAATTGTAAATTCTAATTACTAAAGAATATAGAAAGCATAATGTTTCAGACAACATTGCCAGATTATTGAAAAAGGCCGATACACTGAAGAGTGAGGTTTGCGGGGAGCGTGGGGCCCTGCAAGAATGGAGAGCTGCTCTTGAGAGAAGTGCAGGCGACATAACAGCCATCGAACAGTTTACTAAATTAGATCATTCTAAAGCCAAAGTATGTTTGTTTTTGTTTCACTTAAAATATTCTTTTTCTTCTTTACCTAAGTGTTCATTTGCTAAAAATTCCTTCATTCTTTGCTTCCTGTCAAAATTTGAGACAAGCTTTTTTGAGTGATGGTTTTCCATGGATACTATGTCTTATCAGAGCAGAGGAATAAAAGAAATCATATCTGGAGTCCTACACCACAACAATCTTTAAATTTATTTATTTACTTTTTATTTGTAAATCTATAAAATATGATTACAAGTTCTTTGTTAGTTATAACTTTTTTTATTAATTGATGATTACATTTTTTAATTTAATTTTCAATTTAGTTAAGGACAATAAATATATTTAGGTATACATATCACACCTTTAGAATTATAGTGACCTAATCAAAAACTATGATTTTGAGTTTTTGGCAGAAATTGACCTAAAACGACGCTCTGTACACAGCAGGGTAGACAAAGAGAACTTGAAGACACTTGGTTCACTTCACATACAACATAGTGGGGAACAAGGTCAATTTCTGACAAAAACTCAGTCATGGTTTTTTTTTGATCAGGTCACTATAATTCTAAAGTTGTGATATGTGTAATATTATATTAAATTAAGTCAAAAAATTAAATCAGCTTCACACTATATCCCACACACAGCAGGGTACGCAGAGGAAACCTAGAGTTAATACACTCCGTTCCCCACTTTCTGCCAAATTCTGGAAGTATTGGGTGTTGAGTGTTACTTTTAATAAGCAAAATACTATTATATGTATTGTGTTATTTTCTTTTGTTTTAATAAAAAAACCTTTTCTTACCTAGATTGTGTGAAATATATGTATTAAATGTTTTAACAGGCTCTAGAAACAAAAAGGCAGAAATTAAAACTGGAACATGATCAAATGCTAGAGAGGCTTAATCTATTGGTTTCCAACCTTAGTGCTGAAGAGAGAGCCTGCGAAAGAATATCTGTACAGGTAAAACATATATAATTATGTGCATATTTGATATTAAATAAAATATTATGTTTGTTGTTGATTTAGTTACCCAATTTGAAAAATATTTTTAGAAGACTTATAAAAATTATATATATTTGAACTAAACTGGATTCAATTGCAAACCACCAAAGGGTTCAAATCCCGCAACAAAAATTATAATTATACAATTTCATAAAAATATTTGGTATACTTTATTTTTTATTTCACCTATCAGCAATTCCAAATAAACAAATAGATCGAACAGGCAAGGCGGGAATTTTATTAATGTAATATTAGTTAATTATGCAATATCTTAAAATTTGTGTTTAAAACAACACTTACTTGGTATTAAATGAAGGAGGACAAAGTGAAGTCGTTTTTATAATACTTGACCAATAATTTTTTACTAAAATTTTGATAAATAAAATTGAGGAACAGTCATTTTGCAGTATGCCAGCTTAAAATGAATTTCATATAACACTTATGTGCTGAATACTCGAAAATTATCCAGATTTGCCAAATTTATTCTTGTTTTTGACATAAAAGCTTTTAGCTATTTTATTGAAAAAATCTAAATAAAAGTATTTAATAATATAAAATAGTACTTATTCTATATTATCCTTTATAAGAATGATTAAAAAACGTGTATGCTATTCATCAAAAATATTAAAAAACTTTTCTGTCATGGTCCTGAGCAGTCAGGAGTTATCCAGGAATCTGTTCAAATGGACAGATTGTAAAAAAAAATAATGCTCATATTAACTCGTAATTGTGAAATATTTGAAAAATTTGCAACTAATTCTGAGTAGTCTGGTACTTTATTTTTTCCAAAAAATGTTGGACTTGTTAATACAGTGTCTTTTATAAGAGTACCGATTCACAGACCATAGAAGATGACTGCTTTTAATTTTTCTATACTCAGGGCTGGTATCTTTTGACATACTTATTTAAAACCGTCAGCAGTCTTCTCAGGTCTTAATAGGCTCAGTCCGTATACATATATTTTTTTACCATTTTATTGCTCAAACATGATATTTAATAAAAAAATATTTTCTATTGGTTATTTCTTGAAAATGGTAAATCTATAGACCAAGCAATATATGGTAAAAATAGTAGACAATAGCCATCTCTACCGAATGTTTCAGTTTGTCTTTAATTATTAAAAAGTTTCGGTTTCGGCCGAAGCTGAGACCAAAGCCGAAGATTCTGTTTCGGTTTCGGCTGGCATTTAATAAAAACAAAGTTAATACTAATTTATATATATTAACTTTGTTTTTATTAAATGTGTAATATGAATATGTTACTTTTTTCAAACTTATCCTTTTAATTGGATGTCTGCTTTGCCGCTAGGTTGTCTGCTTTTCATCTGTTTTCGCAAATAGCGTGTTGAATGGCGACACTCAACTTGTTTAAAATAATTAATTTGCTTCGAAATACATATTAACTTTTTTAATATTATTATTCAGGTTATGGAAGGAATGGAGCAGCGGAAACAAATGATGATTATGTGGACAAGTGCTGTAGAAAATTTAAGGCAGCGCGATACTGATATTCGTAATATCAGAGAGGTCGTTAAAAACTATTTTTCATTGTCGAGTATTTTATAGATATATGTGGTTTGTAATTATAACTCTTGTTTAATCTATATTCAACGAATTTAACGTGTGTAGTGAGTTCAAATCCCGCTACCTTAATTTTTTTTATAGAAAAAAAACGCTCTGACCAACTAAGCCAAACGTTTTCATCGGGCTATGTTGAAGTTTTTATATGCTTTTTACAACTTATTTTTGTTGCTAGCATCTGTGTATTGCAAATTTAATTACTTGAGTAGTGGAAATTTGTAAAATTCTGTCTACAGAGATGTAAACAACACAAAAAAATCATTGTGCTAAGTGTATAAGAATTTTGAAGTATGCTTAGTGGTCAGAGCACTTGGAGGGTTTCCAAGAGACGCTGGTTGAAATTCCACTACACTGTGTATGTTCTTTATATATTTTTCTTAAAAAAAGGTATCATGTGTTCAATAATACAATTGTCAACTGCGCTTATGATAAATGTCATACTTTAAGCACACCGTGAAAATGAGGGATAAAAGAATGGAAAAACATATGTATGATGCAGACCTGGGCGGTAAAAAAAGAAGGGGAGACCTCAGTTGATCTGCGAGGATACAGTATTGACAACACTAGAGAATGATTTAAAAAGCGTATGGGGGGTCCATAGCCTTTAGATAGGCCATAGATAGGCCATAGATAGCCTTTATGGGGAGATTAACGCTTTATCCCGCAGACAGCAGGATAGGTAGAGGAAACTTAATGTTAAGACACTTCGTTCTCCAACTCACCGCCGGATTTTCGCGGTATTCCGTGTTGAGTGGCGAAATCCAACGCCGCAATTTGGTATATTACCAGAGCCAAGAAATGAAAATATTAATAAACAATAATTCATTTCCACGAGTCGGAATCAAAACAACAACCGTCGCGCTTACGATTAAAAATAAAATACATATAGTGCTGAACATTCCAGGACTACGCAGTACTAGAGAACGAAGCCAACCAGGTGGCGGAACAGTGTCGCGAGCAACAAGGCTTCTGTGAGCAGCAGCGCGGCAACAACGCGGACGCGCAGCGCGAGGCGTTGCTCCTGGCGCAGCGTTTAGCGCAACTCCGGCTGCAGCAACAGCAATTGGGCGAACAGAACGTTGGCTTGGATAGTGAGGTTTGTACTGTAGAGTACATTTTGTTGTTTGGTTTATTTTTATTTGACAAAACTTAGTATTAATAGTCTTACTCAGCTTAATATTTTCCAATTCTTGGGTTGAGAATTAGTGTGATGATTGTGATTTAGCGGGTCTATTGATTCCTATTTTTCTTTTGGGACTCACAATGTCTAGGGTAGAGAAGGCCTGATATAAGGACGATAAAGGATGATTCTGAAAACAAATTATATCCCACTTCCTATCTTACTAATATTCTAAACGTGAATGTTTATGGGAACGTTTACGTGTGCCTTTTATTTAAGTTCAGGCTGGTCAAAAATATTCTAGTTATATTACTCCTTACTTAAGCATTATGAAGTATAATGTTTTTTAATTCTGACTGTTGCATGATATACAATTTTTGTTTGAATTATTGTTATTATTAAAATCTCTCTCTCTCTCTCTCTCTCTCTTACACAACTAATTACTACTACTACTACTATATTTTGTAAGTAGTAGTAGTAGTAGTATTTACTTGATTACAAAACTTAACATATTTTTTTATTTCCAATGAGTAGCATTGGTAGTCATTTTAGCATGAGGCCATTCTTGACGCAGGGGCATAAGCGTAAAACTGTATTGCCACAAGTTGTGGGTTCGATTCCCAATTGAGGAAACTC
>DWAN01004453.1:0-12156 GCA_018230445.1 Heliconius hewitsoni | reverse complement strand
AAATATAAATTTAAGTAAATATTTCATCTCCTCGAGTGGGGATCAAACTCACAACTAGTCGATTTTACACTCACACTTCGTGCCGATGCCTCAAAAAATTGAAATTATAATGTAATTATAGTTAAGAGTAACTGAAAGCCATAATAAAAATACAAGAGAATTTAATTATAGCTGCTTCAAATATAAAGGCGAATATCAAGTTGCTGCGACTCGTTAGACGGTAGTTCCTAACAGCAGATAAGAAACACTTGTTTGACCTTATTCAAGACCTTAGTCAAGATTTCTTCAGAATGTAAAGTACTATTAGTAATATTGATCTTTTTCACATTGAATTTTCCTCAGTCGCTTAATATTTCTATTTTATTCCCTCTGGTGTCTAGGCAAAGAGCGGCGTTGAGTTTCGCCGCGCAATGCCTCCAGAATTCAGAAAAAATGGGAAACGGGGTGTCTTAATACCAGATTCAATCTGTCTGCTGTGTGCAGGTACAGCGTGACGTTAAAAAATTAAAAAGTCAAAATCAAAGTTATTTAAGTATTTATGGTTGATTATATTGAAAGTAACTTGAAAGTATTAATAACTGTTGTTTTTAAGTTAGTAATTGTTGATGACAGTAGATCAGGCGAAAATGCAGAGACAATAGCGTTTGTCACTTCGTTCTCCCTAACTACCAAACTAGAGATAAAACGTAGAGCTTATAAATAAATAAACAATCAAAAGTTTTACCAGATTACAACAATGTTTCATTTTAAGTATGTTTAATATCTTCTGTGGCGTTGAGTTCCGTTAATGTTCGCTTCTGCTCGACGAAAAATGGAGAACGGAAATGTCTTAATGGAAACGGAATATCCTAACACTCGCATAGATGCTGAGATTCCTTATGCCTACTGCTATGTATATATATTTGCCATTATAAGAAAAGAATATTTATTAAAAAATAAAAACAAACAAATTTAATGAAAAAAAAACCATATTTACTGTAAAATTGAATTCACAAATATGAGAAATAACTCAACTTTACAGTGCCCCAGAAAAATGTCTTATGAATATTAATAACAGAATGTGTTAGCGCGAGAGCAAAAGATATCCACCCAATTAGCTTTTAGGTCGACCGAGAAATATAAATAAAGTATTCAAGTTCTACGTACAGCAGACGAAATTCTTTGTTAGAAAAAAATTTTTAGAGGAATTTCAAACCTTTATACTTTACACAAAAATGCTAAATGCGCCAACCACGCGTTGGTAGAGTCTGTATGGGTTAATTATTAAGAGTAGCTTTTTATTAATGCTGTTCTATGTATATGAGGTAACGGTGTATTGTTGTAGGTAGTTGTGACGTGATGGTTGTACGTTCGATTCTCATTTGGAGGAGATAATTATTTTTTTTTTGCTTTGCTCTGGTATCAGGACAAATCACGGTGTTGATTTTCGGCACTGAAGACGTAATGATTCGAATATTGATTAACGGAGTGTTTTAAATCTCTGATTTCTCAGCGTGAAGCTAAAAAGTAATTACATACCCTACATCGTTTCGAAAATAAAGTAAGAATATTTTATCTAATCTCATTTTTTACATAAACCGTAGAACTAGAATACAGAAAGCTTTGTAAAACGGAAAAGCCGCAGAAGTGCTGAAATTTCAGTTTGTGTTAGTGTAAGCCTTTTCTATCTTTACATAAGAATATAAGATAGAATACAAAGATTTATTTACTGAGGAAAAATATTTACGAAGCAAAAGAGAATGAAGATGAAGAAATGAGAATAAATTGTTGGAAACGTTGAGCGATCAGATTCAACTATCGTGGTGATAGTAGTTGAGCTCGAATCAAAGATATTTTTAATTTTTCCTAAATTTAGTGTCCATATTTATATCTGAAATATTTAAATTATGAGGAAAGTGGGGAAAAAAGAATGATTTAAAGTGTTAAAACCCCTAGGTTCTCTCTGTCTGTGTCCTGCTACATAATGGAAAATATATTTATTTAAGTAGATGAGGCTAGTCGTGGCGCAGCGGCACGATCTCTATTAATATGTTGTGGGTACAATTCCTGAACGGGAGATTGCCCTGTTCAGGAAAGACACAGCGCGTCGTTGAGTTCCGCTACTTATAACACGACGTGTGGAATTCAGGGTAAGGCAGAGTGCCCTTACATTAGGTCTTATTAACTCTTATATGCAGGTACAATAATTAAAGTACGTACTTTATAAAGATTGTTGTTGTATTCTTATCCTATTTAGCTAACTTTAAGCTTCGTATATAATAAATTATTACATTCTTTATTTAACACAGTTTCGAAATCTTTTAATTCAAGTATACTAGGTACTTGTATATTAATCTACAAATATAAAAATTTCGTAGACAGAAAATTGAACCCAGGACCATAATGCAAATCGATATTAAGGATAAATTTCTCGAAAACATAAAAATAATTGCAACGTAACATAATATAATATATACTGTAGAAATATTACATATTATTTAGCTATTACCGTTTTCTGTATGAAGAGGAAATCGACACTGGAACAGGAAACTGCTTTAATATCGCGATATTTGAAATCGTAAAGAAAGTTTCTTATTCAGCGGAAGTTCACCCTCCGGCGTACTTGATCTTGGAGATCATTTTAATTTTATAAAAAAGTGTAGGTATACTTTTAGTACTGCTATAAGATTTTTTTTTTCAGCTGCACACTGTATTCTGCATGCTGCAGGGTAGGCAGAGGGAGTCTAGTGATAAGACACTTCGTTTTTCGGTTTCCACCGAGTTCTATAGGCATTGCGAGTTAAGTGACGTAACTCAACGCCGCGCTTTTCCTGTTTATTAGAACGAGGAAATATGAAAATATTAAATATTTCATTTTATCGAGTGGAAATCGAACCTACAACCTGTCATATTATTATGAATTCATATTATTATAAATGTTATAATTTTTTTTAAGAATAATTATATCAAAGTTATCAATTTAAAATAATGTGAGCAGTAATTCTTATATTCTATCGTGGTGTGTTTTGGCTGAATTAAGCTCAGTGATTGTGGGTTTGATTTTAAATGAGAAAGATATTCATATTTTTGTATATTCGAAAATATTTAAATTTTCGCGAGTTTCTATAATAAGCGAAAAGTGAAAAGGATTGATTTTTTTTCAGATTATGAGCATCTATCCACAAAATTAAAAAAAAATCTGAAAACTCTTTCTAAACAGTAAACTGAACTCGTTGTAGCTCTCCTTGGCTAGGTACATATAATTATTATAATAATATCCACAAATCAGGCATCGAGATCCGCCACTCAATACACAATGCCTTCAAACGGTACACCGGAATCGTTTTAGTGACAAAGTTAGTCTTAACACTAGGTTTCCGGGTTCCCTCTGCCTACCCTGGTATATGCTAGATACAGCTTGAAGCTTGTATTCACAAATACTTCATTCAAATGTTGTATTGCAAATAAATATGACATGTTAAAATAAAAACCAACATAAGCTCAAAAATTATACGAATGGAAAACTCGCATACGAATATAAAAAACGCTAAAACTCATTTCGGTGTGTATTGAAGTGTCAACGTTTGACAATCCTCGCTAAGTCACCTATAGGTATGCGAGAAAATATTACAAATTTTGACAAACAATAATAGCCCTTATACATTTTGATGGAAAATGCAAAATCTCTTGAGTTAGATAAAACAATTGATTTTGGAATTTCAATAAATATGTATAAAAATGTATATCGATATCGACCTGAGTGGTGTTAATCTAACAGACAGAATAACCTGTGGATAGAGAAATTCAAAATGGCTTTCGACCCACTTTCGCTTTGGCACCTCTAAGATGCAGTGAAGCAATGTCGATAATGGCTAAAACAGTTTTAACATTCTCTCCCGAGGAAAAATTCTTTTAAGATGCGATAAAAACCTACGACTACTTAGTTCGTTAGTTATATAAATTTTTATACGGATTAGAGGATATTATTTTTGGTTAGTAAAATTCGGAAATTATTTGCTTTTGATCTAAATTCTTTCTTTTACAGTAATTATAATAGCTATAATACAGTTATATATCAATTTAATAATATTAAACGACTATTCCCAGCAGATTGTGGGTTCGATTCCCAAATAAAAAAAATTAAATCAGCTTCACGCCCGCACACAGAGGGTAAGCAGACAGAACCTAATGTTAAGACACTCCCTTCCCCACTTTCCGCCGAATTCTCGAAACATAGCGTGTTGAGTGGCGTAACTCAACGTCGCGCTGTGCCTCGACACCAGAGCGAACCCACAACCAGTCGGTTTTACAGTCACATTTCGTGCCACTGCGCCACGACTAGCCTCATACAATAACTTTAATATAAATATATAACATACTTGTACTACATGCTTGTATCACTAGTACAGCGACCGCGTTGTTGCAGTGTGTTCAAGCATAAATAATCAATTTTACTGGGTGCTATACGGTACACTACTACTACAATAACAATGAGATGTTTCATTCAGCATTCAGTAAGGGGTTATATCACTTCATAATTTAGTTCACGAATCATCTTCACGCTGTATCCCACACATATCAGTGTAGGCAGAGGGAACCTAATGTTAAGACATTCCGTAGTCTATTTTAACTTGGCGACTTGAAATTAATATTAAATGTCAATACAGGTTTATTAAATAAAGTCATAATTTTCTGTAAGAAGACCGTTAACCAGCTTCACGCTGTATCCCGCACACAGCAGGGTAGGCAGAGGGAACTTAGTGTTAATACACTCCGTTCCCCGTAAGAAGTCCGTAATACTTCATTTCTTCGTTATGATATTATTAGTTTCTGTAATAAACTTGTCCTTTATGCATTCGTCTCGTGACTCCTATTATAGTTTATTTAGCTTCACGCTATACACTTCAAATAGCCGGGTAGGCAGAAGGAACCTAGGAACCCAGTGTTAAGACACTCCGTTATCACACTTCCGTTCCCCACTTTCGGCGTGTGGCGCAACTCAACGCCCCGCTTTGCCTCATTACGAGAGCGGGGGAATGACAATATTAAATTATAATAGAAATAATTTATATCATAAAAAACGAATTTAGCTAAGCCTTAAAAAACACGAAGTAGATATACCTATATGTACTCTTTGTAATATTTAGCGTTTATATAAAATTTTTAAACAATACTGAGCCCTTTGAGAAAGATTCCGTAAAAGTGAAAAGGGATCAAAACAAAATTAATTTCTGAGCAAAAATAAAATCTTCGGCCGTTTTCGTTGAACTTGAAAGAGTATAAATATTATTTAACAATTCTTATTTTAAAAATTATATAAAGATATTATACAATTAAGGTATCTAATGAAATCTGGTGATAGTAATGGGTTTGATCACCTCTAACGGTATAATTAGTTTATCTTCTTCAGCTGCACGCTGTATCCCGCACACAGCAGGGTAGGCAGGGAGAACCTAGTGCTAAGACATTTTGTCTCCCACTTGCTGCCGAGTTCTGGAGGCATTGCAAGTCGCGGAACTCAACGCCACGCTGTGCCTCTCAACACCAGCGCGATAAAATGCAAATATAAATGTAAACAAATATATCATTTCCTCGAATGGGGACCGAACCCACAACTAGTCGATTTTACAGTCACACTTTGTGCCCTTGCGCCACAATTGGCCTCAATATATATTATTTTATAAAAAGATATATTTCTTTACCCGAACGGAGTGTCTTAACACTAGGTTCCCTCTGCCTACTCTGCTGTGTGCAGGATACAGCGTGAAGATGATTTATTTGTTTTTTTAATATAGAAATAATGTTATATACTATAACATTATTTAAAAAATATTATATTAAAAAATACTCAAAAATAACCATTGCAGTCGGTTGCAATTTTCCATGCGAAAGAGCAAATAAACTTGTGAGGAGGAACTATATGACAAACTTAAATCCGTTCAACGTTGAAAATATCATTAAAATTTTATTCCCTTTAACATTTAATAGAAAATAACAAAGTTATTGAACAGAAATCAAAACTAAAATAATTCTTTTAAAATTAGCTCAAGTAAATTATTTTAACTACTTCTTAATATAACAAGCAAGGAATGAAGGAAAAATAACGCGATATCAAAAGTTCATCTCAGTTACTTATATCATTAATCTTCTTTATAACATTATATTTGATGAGAAGAATCATTTTCTGGAAATATTAAATTTTAAATGAAAAATCTGGTAAATATCACGTTTGACACAAAGATGCTGACACATCCTCCTCATATCTTCAGTCAGCTTATCTGGAACTTGGAGCATGAATATATTACAGTGATGGGACTTAACGACCTAAGTTAGTCTGTATATTAAAATCTTCTAGGGAAACGTTATATGCAACATTTTAAATATTTAGCTATATTTTTTTGTATGCTTATTGAATTAATTTTTATAAAGGTTTTTGTAAGACGTAATGATAAAAGAATCCAATACAATATAAGTGATACAATTTAAAAAAAAAATGTTAAAATTAAATTGGTTAAAATCGTTATGTATTGCTACTAATTCAAACAATACCTGATGCTAATCATTTGACAGAAGAATATTCTTAAAAAATATTTGTATATTACATAAATAGAAAGATGAAGCTTTTTATTCTTTATAATGGATTTCACAAGGAAAAAAACAAATGAAATAAAACACATTTTGCGCAAAAAGATATAATGCAAAGGCGACCTTATACACGAATAGAGAGTGATCTCTTACAGGTAGTTTTAAAATTCGTTCGCAAGTATGTCTAAATGTGTCATCAATCATCAATTCATATTTATAATTTATTAATTGATGTGCTAGAGGAAAAAAGGTTTGGTTACTTGTATCCGGTCTATAGCGGGGTAGGCAGAGGGAATCTAGTGTAATGAGACTCCGTGCCCCGCAAAACTACATTCCCCCGAGTGGGAATCCAACCCAAAACCGTCTAAAATAATAGATTATAGAAAAGGTCATGGCTAAAACTCTGTATAATAAGAGAACAAGGGGAGCGCACTTACATAGACACAGCCCTCAGAAACATATTAAGCAAATTGTAAAATATATCACAAAACTTTTACTACCCATTACCTTAATTGCTACTTTATAAATTTGGAACTATATAGGTAGCGCTGTATATTATATATTATGCAGAACAACTACAATTTCGGGTCTTCGCAAAATTTTGGCAACATTGTGCTTAAAACATTTACTATGTTTATTGTTAGACTAGTGTTCCCCGCGCGGCTTCGCCCGCATATATTATCTATAAAAATAGATATAATCAATCATGAATACTACGTGGCTGTACGATAGGACGGCATCGGCGGCAAAGGCGAAACGGAAAAAAAATAAATAAAAATAAATGATGAATATCACGACGACATCAAAGCCTTCAAATGTATAATAAAAGCTGTTTGAAATAGAAATATAACTTTATATTGACTAATAAAATATTGTCAAAAGCGAATTGCGTCATCACCTTTATATGAAACGAAGTTATTGCTGTCGCACGTAGGATTATATGCGATTCGTGCAAAGGCATCGTGAATACGAAATATTTCATTAATTGATTTAGTTTTTTTTTACAGCTTCACTCTACAGCTAGGCAGAGCGAGGTTAGAGTTAAGACACTGAACTCCTTAGTTTATGCCGAATTCTGAAGGCGTTTCATGTTGAGAGTGCGATGTGCGAGTGCGTGCGATGCGAGAGAGATCTTGAAACCAGAGCAAAAAAATGGAAATATTAAATATTTTATTTGGAAATTCGTGTGGAAATCGAACTCACAATTCGCCGCCTTAACAGTCACACGCTTGTATGTCCCGCGCCCCGACTGGCCTAGAAGGATTTAGTTTTCAGCGCTAAGTCGTTTTCAATTAGGCACCCTTACAACTTGTGTATAAAATCTAATTTGCTTTCGTTTGTTAATTAAACTCAGTTCTAATAGAAAGTTTTGAGAATAGAAATCAAATTGTTTAATTAGATAAATGTTGGAACGGTTATAGGATAAAATAGTTTTATACATAAATATTGGTAATTTTTTTTTAAAGTAACGAAAAAACTTTAAAAAAAATGCTTTAATTTAAAAAAAATATTTAAAAAAAAACACATTTGCTGTTTTTCTAAATATAACAAAATGAACAGGCAAATGGATATCTAAGTAGTTTTGTTGTTTATTGTTAATATTAAATAGTTAAAATAAAAAGAATCAGACTTACATACTCTAAAAAAAACATAAAATTTTTACAATATGCATCTTGTATAATGTATGTCTTATAAAAGCGAGAATTGAACCCAAGTACTACTTACTAATCACAATCAATAACCACTAGAACAATAGTCAATATTCAATCCACTACAGTGTACTGTATCACATCAACAGTTTCTAAGACCTCCCATATTGCCCTCTCACCTCATTTGATCCCAAAACAAGTATATCAGGGAGGAATTGATTTGATATTTACCCATCCGTTGAGACCCTTTACCGTGGCATCTAAGATTAGATAACGTAGAGCCGATGACCTGTTATGTGTAAATAGGTCACGTGATTTTTGATGAATACTTTAAATATTATTTATCGAGAATAATGTTGTTAAAATTAAAATAATAATAAATCAGCTTTTTACCCTCTCCATTCCATTCACCTTTCCGCTGCATTTTTGAAGCATTGCGTGCTGAGTGGCGGAACTCAACGCCGCGCTTTTTAGCCGGGTACCAGAGTAAAAAAAATAAAATAATAAGTAATAATAAAGAGGCCAGTCGTCCGCCACTCAACCACGACGATCTCGACGTAAATTTCAAATACTAAACCGAAACCGCTACCACCAAAAGACTAAAACAACCAACAAGCCCACCAAAATCATTTTGGAGAGCAATTATCCTATCCTTATCGAGAACAATTCTCCAACAATCCACTTTGCGTGTTATTTCGTACGAAAGACAAATGTGTTTACTGGCGAACATAAAACAAGGTACATCGGTACGAATACCAGTAGAGCGTTCAGATAAATTGATGAATACAGTCGACCGAAATAGATGTATTGTTTGTTTCCAGACAATAACATTTATGTTTATATGTAACGTTTCTATTGGTCATACTTACTATATATTATGTGTGTTTGAGCTTTGATAGAGATCGTGATCTGGTTATTACACTATAATAATCTTTTTAGGATTCCGTACTTGAAAGGGTGAAAACGGAGCCCGTATAGGATCACGTTGTTGTCGGCCTATATGTCAAGACAATTTATCTCTAGATCCCGATTTTAAGCTGAAAAAAAATCAAGTTTTTAAGTCGATGTAATAAAAAGATACGTGGGTTTGTGCATTGTTATGACAAAATATGTATGAAATTTGCCGTGTAATCAAAATCTATAGGGACCCGTGCGATCCACATGGACCTAGTCAAGAAAATTGGCACTAAGTCAGAACGTAAAATACAAATAAAGATAATCATGCGAAAAAAATGAAAATATATAAGTATTTCATAGAAAAAAACTATTACAAACTTATAACTGTAGTTCTTTTCATACAAAACGAGTGCATACGGCCGCACATTAAGCTTGTAAACTTTTATAAACTCTACTTCTCGTTGACCCACAATATTGAAATGGGTATCGGCGGTATCGGCTCGTACTTAACCGATTTCTATGCTTTAATTCATTTTGAATGAGTTTAGTTTTTCTAAATTCAACTGTTCTTGTATACGAGTGTACATGGAGAGTAAGAATATAAATGGATATATTCAAGCAAAGGTAATATTTTTGAAGCCATCGTGGACCGGTTACACAAGAGTGTGGCTATTAACGAGATGGTTTAATTTGGGTCCCATCCCCACTCAGGGAAATTAAATAATTAATATTTTTGTTTCTTCGCCTGGTGACGAGGTAGGTGCAGCGTAGAGTTGCGCCACCCGACATGCAATGCCTTAGGAATTCAGCGGAAAGTGGGGAATGGAAATGTTTTAATGGGAACGGAGTGTCTTTACACTAGGTCTCCAGGTTCCCTGTGTCTACCTAATTATTGCGGTGAAACTGCGTGAAGCTTAAAAAAATTAACGAATCCACTACGGTTTTCATATTTAAAATATGATATTAACTGTATCAATGTTTGTTCATTAATCAGAACACAACAAATGAACCATCAACGTGAAGCTAATAACTTATATGGTAACTGGTTACATGCTGCATTACATTAAAGTGAAATACGATATTGGCTGTGACAATTTTGTTCTGATAATTAATATAAAAAAATATTAGCTTCACGCTGCACCCGCACAGAGCAGGGTAGGCAGAGGGAACCTAGTGTTAAGACACTCCGATCCCCACTTTCCGCCTAGTTACGGAGGCAATGCGTGTTAATATAAATTCATATGAATATATATTTAAATTTAAGTGTATGTACTGCCTTATCTAGATAATACGAAAATAATGATGATAAAAGATATTTATCTCGAGATTTAGAGGCCAGTCATGGCGCAGGGGTGAAAAGGCGGAAAGTGGTGGGTTCGATTTCTACTCCAAAAAATTATATATTTACTATTTTCATTACTTCGTTTTGGTATCGAGGCAAAGCGCGGCGTTGAATTCCGCCACTCAACAGGGAAGGCCTCTAGAAAAAAAAACTTGAGAATATGAAACACTCAATGTTGTAACTCTCACTGTCTCAATTTACAGGGTAATTATGGATACAAATTCAAGAAACATTTACTTTATAAAATAGTTGATTCGACGATTTGATTGCTTAAAGTGCATTGTTGATTTCCACCTGTCAACATTCCGTACAGTGATTGATGAGTGGGCTTTAGAAATTAGAGGGATTTATTAATTGATCTAAAATCAACTTCACACTGTATCCCACGCAGCAGGGTAGGCCGAGAGAACCTAGTGTTAATACCTTCCGCTCCCCATTTTCGTCGAATTCTGGAGGTATTAAGTACTGAGTGAGAGATTTTATCGCCGCGCTTCGCCTAAGCATCAAGCAGATTGAAGAAATAAAGACATTTAAATTAATATTTCATTTCCTCGAGTGAGTACCGAACCCGCAACCAGCCGCGTAAACGAATACGCTGAAAGTTATTTCAATCAACTTCCAGTCGTATCGTTAGGTCCTCGTCATCAGAAGAAATGAAAAGTTAAAGTCAAGACGAATCTAACAAGCCTAGCACTAGCCACTAGCATCCTAGCAATTCATTTTCCACCTTCGATCTCCATCATCAGATCAAGATCAAATGCAATTTCAAGACACTCTGTTTCATACTTTCCGCTGAATTTCGGAAGCATTGAGTGGTGACACTAAATAAATCCACCTGATCACCTTTACATTGCCAATTTTTATAATGACAAAAATCTTAGCAATATATGAAATTAAACTCCAACATAGTTACTTACATTCGACATTATAAAAGCCCTATCTTTTAGTATTAAACGAAATAATTATAGTTTTAATAACTCCATAACCTAGAAATGATTATTGAATAAATATCACGTCTCATGCTGATGATTATTTGTTGTTTTTTGTTTTTCATTTCACACTGTATCCCACTCACAGCATGATAGGTAGAGGGAACCTAGTATTAAGTCAATCCGTTCCCCTTTTTCCGCTGAATTCTGGAGACATTGCATTGTTGTTGAGTGGCAGAACTCAACACCACGCTTTGGCTTGTCACCAGTGTGAAGAAATTAATATATTAATTATTTAATTTCCCAAGTGGAAATCGAACCCACAACCGTCGCATCTACAGTCACATGCTTGTGCTACTGTGCCAAATTAACTCAACTTAATATTTTTTTTAATTTACTAAGTAAACTTAGATCTAATCAAAGTTCTATAAAATAAATTTATAGTAAAACAAGTAGTATAAAAGAAACGGACAGACCGAAACAGGATGAACAATTTATATGTGTCTATATCGTGTAACCCAATTACCCAATCGTTTGTTCCAACTGAGTGGATGCGAGCTCAGAACAGTAAATACAGTGGAAGTGTTAACAAAAAAGATCGTTAGTTTCTTTCAATATATCATCATTTTACTCTGTCTTTCTTATAACTATCGTTTAAAGTGGAAATAAAAAAATATATTTTATTTTCATAAAACATTATAAGAAAATTCGGTATCTATTTAAAAAAAAAAATCAGCTTCACGCTGTATCCCGCACACCGCAGGGTAGGCAGAGG
>DWAN01004452.1:0-12157 GCA_018230445.1 Heliconius hewitsoni | reverse complement strand
TCCAGGAGGCGCGGGTTCGAGTCCCGCTACGTTAAAAATTTTATACGTTTTCTAATTAAGTATAAATAAATATTGTTTCATTTTATTGTTTCATTTATGTGGTCCTTTATATCACATATATTATATAAATTTATAAGAAAAATTCCTAGTTGACAATAGTCAACCCTAGCATATTTTCTTAATCACACCTCCCCTCATGGCTTTGACCCCACTTTCCCGGTAAATAGAAATTGTCTACTTTTGCTCATGATGTTATAAGTACTACTATTTAATAAAATGCAAGGCGACTCACAAAATTTTGCCATAGCTACCATTCATAATGTATAAGAAAATCGGGTTGGACGTTAGAAATTATTCCTATTCACTCCGTTTTATGTGTGTGAGTTCGGTACGACACGTGGGAACATAATTTTTCCAGTTCGCGTTCAGTGTCGGCACTCAACACGCAATTAATCTAAAATTGGAAAACGTGACGGCAATATTAACAAATATTATAATTTTTCTTTCTACATCGCAAGTATTTCAATTTACTTAATTTAAACAATATTTTTGAACTGAAACATTGAAATAATGGTATTCTTGAAAGTATTCCCCTCGAATATTTCAGGCTTTACAGAAATTCCTTTATTATATTTAAATCTTCTGAACAAAACTGAAGACTTCTGTTTCTCACTTTCTACATGATCACTACATAATTTGTTATTTCCAGTTTTTGACTTAAAAAAAACTATATTTTACACCTATATTTTTGTATACAATATGCACATCAATTTCTTTGTCATTTTATTGTAAAATTTACGACGAAGCATAAAAAGATTTTATACGATACCAAATTATAAACCTTTAATATTATTGGTTTTACTCAAATGTAATATGTATGTATTGAACATATAAACCTTCCCTGAAAGTAGTTTAGAATTGCATTAAAATTCTTAGCGTACTTTGCCAGACCTAAGCGTACATCGCAGCGAGTTTTCTCTGGTTACGAGTATAATTACTATTTAAAGACACCAGTATTTAACTATTAACAAAGTGGATGTTTTTAACATCCACTGTTGATGTTTTAAAAGTGTTATTCCACACTTAGGAAAGATCAATACTTTTAAAGCAAACGTATAATGATTTGAACGTAACAAGATTTGAATTCACGCTTCTTAGAAACCGTCTAAGCGCTCTGGCCGCTAAGCCATACATACATACGAAATTCTTATACGCGTCGTACCGACAAATGCACAGACGCACAATATAAACCGTTATAAAAAATAAAAAACAAATGATTTTCTTTAATTGTTTTCATTTATACCCCATGGTAGAGTTCTATGGTTAAACCTATCTTCGTGCCAAATTTCAACTTTATAAGTCAAGTCGTTTTATTTCTGGGTGGTCTGTCAGTATAACAATTATAGAACAAAAAAAATCAGAAAACTCCTTTATTTACATCCTTTCCACAACTAGATAAGAGCTGACGATCTTCCAATGATTGTACATCTTTTTTCGAACCATGGCTACATAATACTCTCGATTAAGTAGCCTTTAAAGAAAAACAAACTAAATTGAAATTATTACAACTTTTTGAGGGCTACGATGATGATGATGATGATACACGGATTTTCTTTCTCTTCGCGTTGGGGATTAAAAATAACAAAAACTGATAATCACGGGCTCGACCACCGAGGGTTCTGTACAAAAATTGGATGTCTACTTTTCTGAAATTCAAGCTCAGCTTAGCCAGAGCACTTTCATCTGACACCTTCCCTGAACTAGTGATTTTAATATCAATATTTTCCCCGTTTTAAGGTTTAAATTTATTTAGAATTTAACCACAAATGTAGAGTTATAAAATTTTTCCTGAACTAGTAGTACCTGTGCCAGCTGTCAAATTTCTTCCCGATTCATTTTGTCCCCCCTTTTTGAAATATGCATTTTTGCGATGTAAATTTCCATATATTTCTTTTAAGTAAGCGAGATAAAGGCTCTTGACAGACAGACAGACAGACGGATGGACAACAAAGTGATCTTATGAGGGTTCCTTTTTTCCTTAAGAGAAACGAAACCCTAAAAATTTACATTGTACATAAATTACATTATTATCCTTACTTGTTCAACGCTAAAGGCACGAGTTACAAACTCGACATACTTCTGATGCCGAGATCCTCATAATGTTCGTCATTATTTTCATGTATGTAATTTTTTGTGAGTATTTTTAATACGAATGTTGACATAGATCAGAATATATATTTCTTATATTTACAAATCATCTGTATTTCTCGCTAAACAGGTGTAACCTAAAATATACATCGTAGTTCTACCTTTTTTTCATATAAGAGCCGGCGTACAAGTCGTGCGTCGCTTCAAACTTGCGAACCGGGCACCAGCGTGTGACTGTAAACGCGAAGGTTGTATATCGATCCCCAGTAGGGAAAAAAAACTATTATTTATTAATATTTGTTATTTATTATAATTTGTTCGCTGTCGTAACAACGACGATTGTTGACTGGATTTCCACTCAGGGAATATAATATTTTTATTACCACGCTCTAATAAAAAGGCAAAGCGCGGCGTTTAATTTCGCCACACAACATCCAATGCATCGGAATTTTGGCACAAAGTTATATGCAGGATACAGCATGAAACTAAAGACAAAGAAAACGAGCGTACGATGCACCTGATCGTGCCCAGATGCGTTGCCAGCTTTTGAGGTAGAGGCGCTTTTAGAAAATCCTTAAGGCCAGGCTTAGGTAGACCAGGTAGTGTTTGGAAGAAATTTCCTTCGAAACAGCGCACTAGTTATAATCCACATAGTGATGGCAAGAAATAAAAAGCCTCTATAGAGTATATTACTTGTTCAAGTTATCAAAGCATTGGTTCTGATATTAACCACATATTACTAACCTTATTTTTCGACGCTTATTAGAAGAATCTTCGTCGTTTCGACTACGGTATTTAATAAAGGGGATAATGTGTTTTATTTAACGTGAAACGTGTATGTTTTATTTTTTTATTAATTGTTTTTTATTATTATTAATTGAGTTAACAAAAACAAAAATATAATATTTATTAACGAATCAGAAAGTTTTATACAAAAACAACAATAGTAACGTTTTTAAAGTTGTTATAAAAGTATTATATAAAGTAAATGTCACAAACGATCTCTAAATATAAGAAATAAAGAATATAATAAGCTAATGGATAAAAAGACTTACATTTGTGACATACGTCAAGTTTGTGCTCCCCGCATAATGATTTATTGCACTTGGTGCAACTACTTTTAGTCATCCTTCGCTTTGCGGAAGGACAAAAGGCACAAATTTTCCTTTTTCGTTGCACAGGAGGTACATCAATCGTATTATTTTCTTCATTCTCAATTGTAGAATTCAAAGCACCACTTTCTGGCATGTTTAATATCCGTGTAATTGAATCCCGCAGACCAGTTTGAAGTGTTGTTATTGCCATTCTTCTTTGCATATGCGATTGGATGAGCTTGTGATGCAGAGCTTTTAGGTAATCACGCCGCGATAAAGGTTTTTTATTCGCCTCTATAATATTAATTACATAAATACCGTAACTATTTATAAATGCAATGTTAAGAATTCCATAAAAAAGGTACAATGGCCAGCGCCGTGTTTTTCTACTGCAAGAAACAAGGGAACACCTTTGGACCAAATATCCAAAGTGCCTACACCTCCTTTTGTTTGGTTGTAAAATTCAGTTTTTTTGCATTTTCATTAATTGCGCCTTCTTCGTCACACGACGACAGCAAAAAAAATCACTTCTTGAGGTTTTGGTTTGTAGGATAGCAGAGTGAGTTCATTATCATAACAAAACATAGCAGTTCCAGTTCTTCTTGTGCATTCATTTTGTAATTCACTTGGTATTTCTCTTTTATTTGCTAGTAGACTTCCAACTATAGTCAACTTATATGGTTCTTTTACTAAACTTTTGGCTAGCGGCACTGAAGTGAACCATTTGTTCATGGTATGGTTCTATTTGTGCCGTGGACAGAGCGTGTCAATTTTTTTACAGAGTATTCACCGATTGGTACACCATCTGTTTTAGTAAAAGAACCCAGATAGGGCTCTGCATCTATCATATACTTTGTAGAATTATCTACTGTCATAACAATTTTTATACCACTATTTGGTTTATTAGGTATGTAAATGCGAAAGGGACATCTGCCTCTAAAACCCAGTAATTGTTCATCAATGGTAAGATAACTACCGGGTTTGTAGCCTCCGTTCTTGTCGCGTAGATTTATCGTCAAATCTTAGGCAGTTTATTAGGAACTCAAATCTTTCACAAGACTTTGTACTACGGTACCGATTTCCACAAAGTGTAACGTCAAACAACTCTCTCGACGGTAAAAGACTATAATTCATAGTTGCAGATAATGCAAGTATACCAACGAGGGCTCGGTCGGTCTCTGAGTAGCTTTTATATTTTTATATTTTTGACGTCTTATTTCTATCTCTGCATTTGTGTGAGTCACAACAATGTCAATTATATCGTTAGTAATAAAAAACGAAAAATATTGGAGAGGATCTAATTCTTTTTTGCATGAGCGTACAGGTCCAGGGCTCACATGAATTATATTTCTTGCAACTGTTCTGCTTCGTGACCTTGACTTCAATGATGACCATTTGTATTTGCCTTTCCCACGAAGAATGCAGTGCAGTGGATTTAACAACGAATTGCCAGATAGTACTGAAGAACTAGGTAAGAGAGTTGTGTCACTACTTATCAGACTATCCTGACCTGGAAGTTGTTGCTGGATAAAATTAGAAACTTTATCTTCACCATCTGTTTCATAAGCAGGATCAGGCTCAAGGTGGTCTTCTGTCTCACTCCCTGATGAATTTTCTATACCGCTGTTGTCTTGTAATAATAACTCACGAATTACATCTAAACAACGAATAATAAATAGCATTAAATATAAATAAAATGGATAAACAATTTAAAAAAATACCCAAAACTACGCTAGCTAAATAATACGAAATATTACGTTATTACTAGGGTTAAACAGCTTTACATTTTTTCCCGCATATATTTTAACCGTTCCACACTCTCAGCTTAAGTTTCTAGACGTTATGTGTAAAGCAGAATTCTAAATGCCGTTGTCTACCAGAGTATTGAAATATACATATTTTAAATATAATTACAACCCGAACTGAGGAATCGAACTACAACCATCGCGATGACAGCCAGACATTGTTCCACTATGCTTAATGATAAACTGAAATATACGGCTTATAATATTAGAAATGAAGAAATTTTAAAACATAATATACATTAAGCCTGAAAATTCTCTCAGTCGTGACTCGTTAAAATACAAACTGAAGAACAATGTAGTGTGAGCTTATATAATTTTCATTGCAAAGTTTCTGATGTTTTCCGAGAACAATGTGTCATATCAAAAATATAATTTTACAGGAGATTGACAACGCGACATTTATATTATATGAATAAAATATGTTGTTATCAATCGCAATTTTACTGATATAGAAACTTCTTTAATTTACCTCACGCCTAAAGTGAATCTAGTGTTAAAAGACTCCTTTTGCTCATTTTCTGTTAAATTTTCGTTATTTTTCATGTTACCTCTCGAGTAAAATAATTGATTACCCCGAATGGTGTTTGAACTCACAGCCATCACGCGTACAATCAGAGACCTAACAATGCTAATTTTGTTAATTTTAAACAGGCGAATGTTTAAAAATTAACAAAATTAGCAAGTTTTTTTTTAAATATGATATTTAATCTGTTAAAAATATATTAAATCTGATAAATGTGATAAAGTTTTAATAAATGTGATTTAATTTATTACTAGAGGCCGCCCGCACTTTGGTTTTGTGGACTTTATGGCCCTTGCTATGCTATTTCCATATATCGTCCGTTGTGATTGAACCTTGCAGCAAGAGGCGGCAAAGACAACCTAGTATCAAGACACTGCGTTCTCCGTTTTTGCAAAATTTGAGTCAGTTGCAACTCAACGCTTTATCTTAAAAGAGCAGGGAAATTAAAATATTTTAAAACAATTATTGCGCTCAACAGCCAAACGCTCTGTTCAAAATAAAGGTGATGGTTGATGGTTTACCATTTCGTTTCTACATCAGGTGAAAGTCTTCAAAATCTAATTGTGACTAGATCCTGCTTTGTTACATAACAACAAATTAACAAAAAAAGGGAAAAAACCATAAATTGTTAATAAATTATAACGTTTTATTTTATTTTTTCATTATATTATCATATAAATATTTTTTTTGTAAAAATATTAAATTTATTGACATACATTTTTTACTATTTTATTATAGTATGGATAAGGCAGAACTTCACGTAATCTGAACTTAAGAGTGAATCTCAATCGTTGGCATACCTGAAACTCCTTTCCTTTGATTACTACAGTGATAGCAAAGCGTTCAAAGTTAGCGAGTAGATTTCAGGAATTACAGTCTTGATTCAGCTTTAGCATGGAATAGTTTCATAATATTTATTAGTATTCTTAAAGGAATTTCTACACGAAAAACGTATTTTACCTAAATACAAAACAGAATAGACCCTTGTGGCGCAGTGGGAAAGTATAATTATAAATAAAATTTTGATGTGAATTTTATCTTAACATCTCCACGTGATCTCGGGATAAAGAAGAAAGAGATAGACCGACGGACAAAAAACAAGAAACAAAAATAAACTTTTGTTTGTGAGGTAAGCAGCCCTTAAAAGGAATAAATTTCCAAAAAAATAACTAAAGACTATTAAGTTAATATGTACCTGAAAACCATGAATTTATACAATAAATATATAATATTATTAATCCTCCATGATGAGTAAAAATTTGAATAAAGGTTTTCGTTCGTAACACCAAGAGCATTCCGATTTCCAGAGTTACGTTCATGACACAAGCCCGGCACCCGTCAAACGCACTTTGTGGCCGCAATTTTTGAAATTTATTTTTAAATTTTTGTTGAATACCTGCAAAAGTCACTTGAGAGGAGTTTATATGATAATACCTGAAACCATTTATTATTTGGAATATACAATTTTGAATGTGATATACTTTGATGCTTATGGGCGCAGTGGCACGGCATCAGACTGTAAACGCGATGGTTGTGGCTTCGAAAGTTGCGTGGAAAGTGAAATACAGCGTAAAACTAAAAAAACATTTTTTTTAGTTTCACGCTATATTCCACCTATAGCAAGTTTAAAGAGGGGTAATAAGAAAAGGGGTTTTTAGTCCTCCTAAATCCTATAATAATTTTCGTTTTTTTCCTACTTGTAGATGCTAGCTGCCAAATTTCATAATTCTATGTTAACTGGAAATACCATATTAACTTTGCTTGCCCTTATAGTATCGAAATACGTGTTTTTTGCTATTCAAGGCAATTTTTTTTTAGGATTTAGCTAAAAATGTATAATTTTAAATGTAGAAATACGATTTATAAAGTCCAGAAATCCAGGGAACGTAAGTCTAAGTATATGATTTGAATTTCAAATCGATATCTCCCAGCGTTACTGGGCCAAATCTCTTGACAGATGGACAACAAAGTGATCTTATAAGGGTTCGTTTTTTCCTAAACAGCAGGGGAAGAAGACTCCCAATTTCTAATATAATTTATTTACCGTTTTTTACACTAACCAAACAACTACATATCCTTCTATATTGAGTAGAAAAATAACAATAGCCTTAAAGGCACCTGTTTTATCTCGTTCGTCAGCTTGAATTAAAATAAATGAAAATGGAATTACAGTAACACTTACCAAATTAATAATAATCTGCCCTGTGGAGTAGGTTTATTTTATTTAGATATGATTATGCAACATAAAAGCAATTTTCATATTTTGAAAAAATTAAAAAATATATACATAAATCTAAGGCCAGTGCTCAGCGCAGTGACACAATGAGTAACTGTAAACATGATGGGTTGTGGATTCGATTCCCACTCGAGGAAATAAAATATTTAATATTTTCATTACTTCGCTCTGGTGTCGAGACAAAGCGCGGATGCCTCCAGATTATGACGGAAAATGGTGATAGTCTATTAACCCTAGTTTCCTTCTGTTTCCCTGCTATGTGTGTGGGATACAGTGTGTTGTTATGTTAAACAAAAAAAAATAAAACTAAATTTTTAACAAAAGTTTATATACGTAGGAGTATATTTATTCTACCGCGTTTTGATTGGGGTGCGAATTATTCTCCACAATGGAGAAAAAAATACAAATAACAATGGGTAAATTTGTATGCCGCTAAATCTATCAGCGGCCATTTATAATACAATTTTTTTATTAGACAATAATAGAAGTTATTCAGCTTTGAAAACGGTTTTTGAAAATTTTATTTAGATAAAAAGTTTCAAAATAAACAAAAAGAAATTTGCATTAACAAAAAATATTTCCACTACCTAATGGTGTAATTAAAAAAACATAAAACCGGTTAATGTGAATCGCGAGGATATTTTCGATATTCCGTCGATGACGGGATGTACAACTTGTAAAAGTTTACCAACTTAAGTTTGCAGGCATGTTCATGTAATTTGTATAAAAACAAAATGAACTACAATAATAGATGTTTTTAACATACGTGATGTGCGGCTGGAAGGATAATCTCGAGTCCAATACGACGTCTAGATATTTGACCTGGATTTTCCATAGGTTCGATTTGTTTTATAAAATACTCAATAATTGAGACAGTCTCGTAATCCTCACAAGTAAAGAGGACGACTATGCTTTTTCAGGGTTAACCTCAAACTGCTCTTGCTGAACTTCGAACTTTAACGGAAAGTGGTAAACGGAATCGCCCTAAGGAGCCGGCAGCTCGTTGCAGTGTTTCGGCTGGGATGCAAATGGAGCGATCCTTGGTATATTTGCATTGCAAGTACGATGTTATCTATACGCGGAATATCGCTGGTGTAAAGCGCGTGTTAGTGTGTCTTGTGTAGCCTTGCAAAACTACACAAGGCGCACTATAAAAATATAGATTTCCTCAACATAATTATAAAATACAAAATATTGATAATTAAGCAGATGGAGGAGAAAGCAATGGCATTTCTGTAGATTATTTTTAGATTAAAATAAAGTTAAATAATTCGCATAGACGAAATATAATATAATTCAGTACATATTTCTATAAAAATGTAATGATTATATTATAAGCCACACTATATTTTAAGCCTATTGCATACTCACATCCTATTTATAAAGTGACATTGTCTCTTAAGTTTCACAAAATCAACCTGTCAACCTTTATTATCATTTACATTTAATGGTTTACAATAGATGAATGTATAAATTAACTTCATTTTAAATAAAAATTCATTCTTAATATATTTTCTAATAGTCATGTAAATGTGGTTTTATAGACTAGGAATTTAAAGACAGTCGTGGCACAGTAGCACAGTGTCTGACTGTAAACACGATGGTTGTGGGTTCAATTTCGATTAGAAGAAATTAAATATATAATATATTCATTTCGTCGCTCTAGTAACGAGGCAAAGTGCGGGGTTAAGTTCCACCACTCAACACGTAACGCCTCAAAAATTTTGCGGAAGCGGAAGTGGTAAGCGGAAATGTCTTAATAGGAACAGAGTGTTTTAACGCTAGCTTCCCGGGTTCTCTATGCTGCTATGTAGCGTAAAGCTAAAAATAAAACAACAGTAATAAAAACAAAACTCTGAATAAGCATATCCTTTGCGTTTATACCAACTGAAAAAGGTCTTCACGTTTCGCTATCGCAACTTAAAGTACAAGAACTGTAGTAATATACATCCAAATTGCTCCCAGAACGCGCATTGTGTAGTTGCAATGAAATATATTTTACTATCACGATTAAGGTTTTTTTTTGCAATGTTTACGTTATGTTAGCTAAATAGATAAGGAAAAGGATGTATATCTTATTAAAGTAAATGTGTGACTTGACAATGTAACGAACGAAAGCATATTCTGAGCTAGAAAGCAAATAGAGTAAGTTCTTATCAAATCTATGCCATCTTTTTAGCCACATATTATATAAATAAAAATAAATAAATCAGCTTCACGCTGTATCCCGCACATAGCCGTTCTCCACTTTCTGCTGAATTCTGGAGGCATTGCGTGTTGAGTGACAGAACTCAACGCCGCGCCTTAGCCTCGACACCAGAGCGAAGAAATGGAAATATATATTTAAGTAAATGTTTCATCTCCTTGAGTGGGGATCGAACCCACAACCAGTCGGATTTACAGTCACACTATGTGCCACTGCGCCACGATTGGCCTCAGCTTAGGTTATATAAATGTAACAGCATATCAATTAGAAATTGTATTATAAACGTATGATAAATTCGAATTATAAATCATAAAATATTATATTGTCGTGGCGCAGGAGTACAAGCAAGTCGACTGTAAACATGACGAATGTGGGTTCGATTCCCATTCGAACCAATGAAATTATTAATGTTTTAATTTTAACTTCGATTTCAACAACAGCCTCATAATTATTTATGCCTTTATTTATATAGATATTATTAATTTACTTTATATTAATTTTAAGTAAGAGTACTAAAATACAAAATTAAACTAGATTTATTGCTAATAACTTTGATTAAAACATCGTAACATTGTTTCTTAATTATACGAAAATTAAACCTAGAAATTAAATTCTCAATTTCAACGATTTGTATTCTCAGACAATATGTGCTTATATTAGAAGTAAAGACTTGACTTCTCTAATAAAAACGAAATAGTAGTTTAGTATTTCGTATTACTTGAATAAATATTATTCAATATTTATAACATTTATAGTGTTATTCAACACTTAGAAACGCATAATAATTTTTTTAGAAACGTATAAAAATTTTAATAGTACCTACTAAATATACGCAATGACTAAATAAAAATATATTTTCTTATTCCCCATAGCATTTGTAATATAATAGACGGCATGTGTTTAAGCGTTCTACTCTAATCAATAAAATGTCGAACAAATAGAACTGCTACAGTAGGTTGTAATTTTGCAATAATACGGGAAAATTTTAGGACAAAAGCCACTGTATACAAAAGCATATGAGTGAAGTTTACTTCAGCACATTCCTTTCACATGCACGCGTTATGAAAACACACGGTACCAAATTGGAATGCAAAAACTCTGCGTACTTACTTTTTTAGAAACGAAAGGATTTGAACGCGTGTCTCTTGAGAGCCGTCGGTGAACGCTTGGTTGAGATTGAGAGCGAATTATAAATACGACCCAATTCTGGAGACATTACAAGTCGCATGTTAATACAACACCGTGCTTTGTCTTCGTACCAAAGCGGGAAAACGAAAGTTATTCGTTCCCCCGAGTGACAATCGAATCCATAACTACACCACGGTGGCTTCAGATAAAATAAAATTGTTATAGAAATAAAATTTTATTCAATATTTTATTCTTAACACGTGTGTCAAACATTTTCTAAAACAATCAAATTAAAATTTCTAGTTGCAATATAATGCATTATGTTTTCAATAAGCGGCGTGTTTGACGTGCCTCACGTGAATACTTAGCTCTATTGAAGTAGCACAATATTGTATTTAAATCCCAGTCCGCGATATTTAGGCTCGCTGATATGCCAAGTTTGTGGATGCTATTTAATATAAGGCCATTGTAGCGCAGCGGGATGGAAGTATCCGATTGTAGGCGCGATGGATTGGATGTTCGACGATTTTACTTAAAAGTTTGGGGAACCTAAGAAATTCCATTCTTCAATTTTCACCGATTTTTTGGAGACATTGCGTGTTAAGTAGCGGAACTCAATTCCTCAATTACTAAGTATAGATTACATCATCAGCCAATTAACTAAAATAAGCTATGAAACTGGAAATACCAAAAAATATAAAGACATGAATCACTCATGCGGGTTCATCGCTGTGGTCGATTTGCTTTTCTAGTGGAAAAGCAAATGGACTACAGCCCAGATCACTAACTTGTATCTACGAACGAAAAGTTAACATATTCTCAAACAACCTCACATTTCAAATACAATGTTGACTAAAAAGCAAAAAATTAACGTTCAAAATTGTGTAATATGGGAAAAAGTAATTGTTAATTTGAAAAAACACTAAATTATACTTTATTTTCTTTCTGGTAAAGTCTAAAACCGATTGTAGAATAAATATACAGTTTTTAAGCTCCAATGCCGGCTTTAATAAAGCT
>DWAN01004451.1:0-12161 GCA_018230445.1 Heliconius hewitsoni | reverse complement strand
ATCAGGTGACCCGCACGCTCGTTTGCCGTGTCTTTTCCATAAAAAAAAAATGTCTCCTCTAACTTTTCGTTACTTTATGGAATACAGCGTACGTCTAAAAAAATGTATAAGTCGCTTGCTTATAAATAAGAAATAAAAGGTACATCCCGAAAGCGTAACAAATCGCTTTGTCACTACACAAATTCCTGGACAACGCGAGGGTTGGGAATAATAGACGCAAGTTTTTAATCAATGGTCCGAAGTACCACGTGTTGCAAACGGAGGGTTAAATATTAAAAGGAAATTGCAGTTTCCTTTTTATTAGTTTTTTTTATCTCTACGCATATAGTAAGGACTAGTGAAAGAAATTAGTGTTTAGACACTTCGTCTTTCCCACACCGCCCATTTGATGAATGTTACCTAACTCAAATCTGCTCTGACTTGTTACCAAAGCGAGAGAGTGAAAATAATTGATTCCATGATATATGTAAGAAAGCATCTAGTTGTAAAGACAGTGGGTTTGGGTTCAGTTTAGACTTGGGGGTGCGAATTCAAAGTCAAAGTTAAACAAAAATTAATTCAAACTGAGAAGTTAAATGCTTAATTTTTTGAACGTCAAACAATTTACCTCCAGTTCACTAAATCTAATAACGCAGACCTAAGACGAACAGGCGCAAGAAACTTAGTGGGGTTTGTTTTAAAATCAATTTTATTAAAATACAAATTTAATTATTCGTGATAGTGATACCTTCGAAACAGACTGGATCGACTATTTCATTCCCAAGGCGTGTAATCACTTATACAACTTTTTTAAATTGTGATATAGAAAATGTATAGAGATGCAACTGTTACATTCTGTATCCCACATAAAGCAGGGTAGGCAGAGGGAGCCTAGCACAAAGACACTCCACTCCCCACTTTCTGTTGAATTCTGGAGGCATTTCCTGTTGAGTGGCGGAACTCAACCCTTTGCTTCGACACGAAAGCAAAGAAACAGTAATAAATATAAATTTTAATAAATATTTCATTACCTCGAGTGGAGTTCGAACCTAAAACCAGTCGCGTTTACAATCACACTGTGCCCTCGCGCCACGATTGGCCTCAACTGTCAATATATTAATTATCAATATATTAATTTGTTTTATTTCCCCACTCTAATAAAATAAAGTGCGGCGTAAAGTTTCGATCGTTCTCAACATACTTTATCTTAAATTCGGTACATTATATCTTAATACTAAATATGTAGTGGTAAACATTAAGGTACAGTGGAATACTATCTGATTGTAAACACGGTGATTGTAGGTTCAATTTCCAATTGGCCGTACGAATTGTTTTATTTCCCCACTCTGATAGAAGAGTTCAGAGTGCTTTTGATGTTTTACTTCTGAAATTTTGGTACTCTAGGTTATCAAATACTTAAGTTAATGAAATATAATCCAATTAAACGGAAATATATTTATTTACAAGAATTCAATGTTTTACCTAATTTTATATTGTTACAGCTATCCTGCCGTACAGAGAGGACGCAAGCCCTCAAACCCGCGAGTTTCTCGCGCGAGTTGTGGACGTCCTGCTGGATTACGTGCAGAAAGTCAATGATAGGAATGAAAAGGTAGGTCGGATGCTTATTGAAACATGTATTTAAACTATAATTATACTATATTAGAATAATCTAAATATATTATAAAACTCTTCCGTTACTGGGCGACTGACTATACTAATACACTACTGAACTTAGAAAGTTGTGATTTTGCATGATACACTCCCTAACTTATTTGAGGTAGGGGAAGCATTAAGATGATTTCTGAAAAGTCTTACAGGAATGGAAGAACGATTTTTTGTATGCTTCGTCTTAACGTTACCGGCAGACAAGGTTGCGGGCTACGGCTTGTTTTTTTTCTATATAATTAAACGTATTTAAATTATATCATAATTATAGTTTCTTATTTTTTTACATTAGTGAAATATGTCCCAGGAAGCTTGAAAATATAATAAATAAAAATACAAGCAACATATCTAAAATATTCCCAACGTTAAGTGCCACCTCTCAACTCGCAATATCTAAAAATTGAGAGGAACGTGGGAAACGGAGAGTGTTGACGCTGATACTAGGTTTTCTCTGTGAGTCTATCCTACTGTGCGAGAAAAGCATGACGCTGCTCTGCTCTCTGTACGTATATCTGAAATATTACATAAAGAAAATGACAATCATCTATAAATTCATAACGTTTCACAAAAGGTAATTTCTTTCTCTAGATCCTCGAGTTCAAGATGCCGGAAGAAATGAACAAGATGCTGGACCTACACCTTCCTGAAGACCCTCTGCCTTTGAAGCAACTCCTTGAAGACTGCAAGATAACTCTGAAACATCAGGTCAAAACTGGTATGTATTATACTTCATTTAAACTGATTAAAAGTCAATGTACTTGTGGATTTCATATTTCTTTGAAAATTAAAAGCCATACGATCTTAACAAGCTACCTCGAAAGTCTTCAACGAATTTTATATGAAGATATAGTCGAAGTTGTTACTATTACTCTTTTGTGTTTCCGATATTACTTTTCTTCATATTACAATGAAAAAGTACAGCAAATTTATGTATTTTTACAAATTTTTATCGTACTTTTTTAGAGACTTCTTAATTTATTTTGGTTAACCAGGGAGTTTCACGAAAAAGGAAATGAAAATATGAAATAATTCATTGACTATACATATACAATGTAGCTACATATACTTATTCCGATAGCAACTGTAAGTAATAGCGGCGATCATTCCGCACTGTTACAGCTCCTAATTGGATTGTTTGATTTGGGGGAAGAGGACGAGTGTTGCGGATGCGACTAGACTTATTAAATATCTTTTTTAGCTTCACGCTGTATCTGACAAATGTAGTATGCAGAAGGAACCTGTAAACCTAGTGTTACGACAATGACTTCCATTTCCCACTTTCTGCTGTATCCTTAAGACATTGCGTGTTGAGTGCTAAACTCAACGCCGCGGTTTGTCTAGTTATCAGAGCAAAGAATTAAACTCACAACTGTCGTCTTTACAGCTACTTACTTCGTGTCAAATTTCATAACCGTAAGTCAAAGTAAAGAAATACATAGGTTTTGACTATGCGGCGAATTTCATACTAAACGCATCAAAACGATGCATAAGTGTAATCTTTTTGATTTAAGTAATTATCACCAGACTAAAAGACTAGCATAATATAAAAAGAAAATATTAAAAAACATCTCCTTCACAATTGATCTAAAACGCCACCAACCGCTCGGTGTACAGTCAACAGTGTAAGTAATAGCGACATTATTCCAGTCGACTTGCCCACATAATTGAATTGTTTGCGGGCGTACGTTTTATACCCGGTCGTTGATAGAGGGTTATTTTGCGTCGTGGAGTTTAGGATTTAGGAATAAACGCGAGGATTTCGAGTTCGAATCCGAAAAACAGCTTTTCGCCGAAACAGAAATGGAAAAACCAAGTTTCATTGTGTGCTTTTACTCCTGTAAAGCAGCGGTCGCTCCGTTGTTCGCTTTCTGCCTAATTTCGAGACATTATGACAATGGGAACTTAACTCTAAAAAAAAAAGATATGGCAACCGGTCGTTAATAGTGTCGTATTTCCATACTATTAATGACCGGTTGACCTAGAGTCATGTCATTTGGCGGCTAGCATTTACAGATAGTACTAGTTCAGGAAAAAACCTCCTAAAAAATAATAACCTTAAAAAGGGAGGCAATTTTTATTATTAAAGCCGCTAATTCAAGTGAGGTACCAGTATCAAATGAAAGGGCTCTGGCTAGGCTAAGCTTCCAGAATAAGCTCGAAACCTCCAATTTTCGGACACACACAGGACCGCAAAAGCAACCGAGTTGATTATAAATTTTCACTTTTCGGATTTTTCCTTTTTATATATTGTAAGTTCTCATTTCGTGCCGATCCACTGGAAGTACCCTATAGGTATTGATTATGTTCCGAATTTTATGAAAAATGAAGGAATATGTTACATATATGATTGTAACCTCCGTAATCGACTTAGAAGCTTGATTTTTTTCTGTGCTTAAAGAAATCATAGACCTGAATATTTAATAATTATTTCACTTTTACAGGATCTCGAAATAAATGGTCTTAATAGACGTACAGACGGACAACGGTATTTTCATTTTTTCGCTCTGCTAGTGAGTCAAAGCGCGGCGTTGAGTTTCGCCACTCAACGTCCAATGCCTCTGGGAACGGACTGTTTATCTTACCGTGTACGGTAACCAGTGTAAAAATAAACAAATATATCAAAAAATGAAAAAGCAAGCTTAATCATCGAACAAAAGGCGCCCCCGTTCCAACACGCCCTTCATGTCAGTCGCGTCCTGCGTCCTGCCTGCGAGCTATTACAGTGCGCTCGGTCGAGCACGTGATTGCTCCATGCAGATGCATCGCTAGATGAAAATGTTCGTCTGTTGAAGGGAAATCTTTAATTGTTCTTCGTTTTTATGTTTTCAGAGTATTTGTTCTTTTCATTTGTCTTTTTAAATATATGTATGTATATGTAACTGTAAGATCAATGACATTCTGTAAGACTAACGAAGCAAAGCGCGGCGTCGAGTTCTGCCACTCAACACGCTATGCCCTTACTGTGCCAGAATTCGGAAGAAAATGGCTAACGGAAGTGTCTCAATTGGCAAGGAATATACGCCTATCCAGAGCATGCACAGCCCTAAAATTGCTGAAATTAAGATTATGAAAAGCAAATAATATGTTTTTTGAAGAGAGCAATAAAGGTTTTTCAAAAGGTCAAAATCCATCTTTAGAAGCCGTTTTCATTCATAGATGATAAAGCCTCTCTCTCAAGATTACTCTCGAAGGCGATCTTAAAACTATAGTTTTAAAACTTCATCCATTCTCTCGCCATCATCAGTTAAATTGAATCTATTCTAAACCAAACCAAGCTAACCTCGGCTCAGCTCCGGTGACTAAGTGCACAGTAATAAAATCTGTTAAGTAAAACAATATAAGTTTAAGCCGCATTATAAAGCGGTGATTTACGCAGAGTGCCCGCACGCAAATTGTTGGATTACGACACCGCGTTGTGGGGACCATAGAAATTGTTTTTTTTGGAGACAATTAACAAGTATATTTTTCTTATAGCTTCACTTAGTATCGAGCATTTAAAAGGGTAGGCAGATGGAAATGTTGAGAAAAACCTGGACCTTAACGGCATAAAAACTAAAAACATATTGACATTCAATTGTCTAACACGGTAATTTTAATTGGTTTATTTTTTTTTTCAATTCCACGTTTTTCCCACACATAGCATATAGGTAGGTAAGCTCTAGTCAAGACACCCTGTTTACCGCTTTGCGCAAACTCGAGACGTTGTGTGTGACGAACTCGTGACGTGTTAGAAATACTACACGTCGATAAAATTGAGGAATGAATTGTAATAACACTATGTTTTCTCTACCTACTCTGTAATAGCTACAGCGTGATGCAAAGTTTATAATTTGAAATGAAATTGTCCTGTCATTTTCTTAACTCACAGACACCCTACACTAAATCCCCCACTCAGGGTGCTCTATACGGCGAATTACCATAGTTTGATAGATCAGCCCCCGTCCGTTCGTACAACGCGAGGTTATAGATTGATTTTATCCATTGTAGAGAAAACCATTGTACCTCTACAAGCTGATATAAAAATGTTTATGGAAAAGGAAAATTGATTTTGATATCCATTCTCATCCATTTCAGACTCATATTATAAAGTTGAAGAATTTGTTAGGTTGAATGCACTAATCTCACCAATTTACAGTTGAAATTGAACTATGTATTGTTTTTGTACTTATTTAGAATCCTAAGTGTGGAATAATACTGTAAAAATGTTAAAAATATTGTTTTTGTGTGTTAGATAATCCATAAGGAGCAAGGCAAAAGCTATACGATTATTTTGTCATTATTTGTAATCAGCTTCACGCTGTATCCCGCACACAACAGGGTAGACAAAGGAAACCTAGTGTTAAGATACCCCATTCCCCTTGTACTTGTAGTATTTTCGAGATAATAGTTGAATAAAATGCAAACTGATGTACACACGTTTATTGTCTGATCACAACTGATTATCCAACATATATTTGAACTTACCCACAATCTATAATAATCACTACACCACTTTAAGCTATATTCTGGAGGCTTTGCGTGTTGAGTGGCAGAACTCAACGCCGCGACACCAGAGCGAAGAATTGAAAATATAAACGTAAATAAATATTTTATTTCCTCGAGTGGGGATCGAAGTGAAGCAACTTCTAAGTGTAAGCGCGACGATTGTAGGTGCGATTTCCACTCGAGAAAATGATAAAATTTAAATATTTTTTCTTTCTGGTTGTAGAGGAAGCGTCGAACAATTTCAACACGCAATATCTCTAAAAATTGGTGCGGAAAGTGGGAAACGAAGTGTCTTAACACTAGATTCCCTTGTTGTTGTTATAAGTCTGAAGCATTTTTTGTATACGTGAAAGAAATTATAATAAATAAACAAAATTCTTAAATTAGTAAATGCTGCAGAATACAAAATAAGGAGTCTTGGCCAATCTTTTATTATGTTTAGCAAAGATAATATTATTGTTCCGACTCAATAGTACTTCATTACACGAGTTTGGGGTTCCACAAATCCAATCAAATGTTACGTGATCTTAATAAAAATAATCATATTGAAACTCAGGACGCAGTGTTAATATTCAAAATTAGAAGTTTCCAAAAGATATGGGTTCAAATCAAACTATTTATATTCTAATTCCAATTTTAAACTTTTAAAAAAAGTATTTTTTTCTACCTAAGTGTTGCACAACACTTTAAACAAAATACTTAACTTATTTAAAGAAAACACTTTAAATAACTTAAACATTTTTTTTATTTATGTCTGAGTAAGTTGCTCCGTTCTTGACTTTGAGCAGAAACAAAAATATTTAAACATAAACTTTTGGCTGAACAATAACGTTTTGAGTTTGCAGTTTAAAATTAATTTATTCTCATTATAGCAACTTTTAAAATGGTCCTTATAATATATGTTTACCAAAACTAAAATTACTGAAAGAATATTTTTTAAACTTTACAATAAATATCTCCAAAGTCCACACATGCTTGAACCTAACTGTACAAAAAAGTAAATTAATTTATTGATGAGCCTTATATCTCAAATATAATAAGCAATTGCAATATTTTTTACTATTTAAAAAAAAATCTATATATTATTTTAATCCAAGCCACAAATAAACTTGGCTGTATAGTTCACACAATAGCCGATAACGCCATTGTGAAACAAAACCACAACACGCCACAAAGGCGGCTGATTGCTGTCACTTTGACAGCGCACGTGGCGGGAAAAGTATAACCCTTGTAGTTGTGGGGGAGCTCTGTGTGTTTTCTCTTAAGTATAAGTTAATTTCAGGTTCATTATTACTTTTTGAATATATAAAATTATGAAGTACTAATCTGTAAATAAGAAGTATTTTTTAGTCTTCCTTAATTAATCCACATCTCTAAGAAAGAACTGATTAAGTTTGTTCTCTTTTATCTCAGCCAACAGATTTCAGCCTTAGATTTCTTTTTATATTTGAAATTTAAGTATATATTACTTTTTAAGCATCATATACGAAATTTGTGCGTGTAGAGTGTCTAAACTCAATGACGCTTTTGTATTTTTACCAGAACCAAGAAATAAAAATTTGCACAAGCCAATCTAAAATAATCTGAGACAAGAACATAGTTCCATACAACGTTCTCTCAAACAAAGTTATACTAAAGTAAACATAAAAAATGATAAAAGAAATATAGGAAATGAAGTGTATGACACGAAGTTTATCTACAAAGTGTTTCTGACAATCGCGTCCCGCGGGACTCTCGTCGCTAAAGATAAGGACTCTTTAAAGGGGCGTATTTTCCCAACATTCACATAATGTGGCTGTCTGATAAATAATGTGGGTCTTGGATGCTGTTTTATCATACACTAGTCGCGCCCGCAACTTCATTTTTATCCGCCAACAGCAGATTAGGCAGAGGGAACCTGTTAAGACACTCCGTTCTTAGTAGGTAAGAAACTCCGTACCCCATATTCCTCCCGATTCTGGAGACAGTGCGTATTCAGTGGTAGAACATACAACGCGCTATGCCGCGTCATCTGCACCACGACTTATTATTTAAGCTTTACGATGTCCCCGCATGGCAGAGTAAGCAGAGGGAATTTTTATATTAAAACCCACACGCACAGATCAATTTTTTAAGACAATACTTGTTACTCTGGTATTTGATTACTCTTTTATAAAATTTACCTTTTATTAACATATTAGGAACTGAACGTACACAAATCACACAAAGTAAACAATCACTCAGCCCCTCATTGTAAAATGTAGATTAATTTGGCATTACTCCACCTGATTCGGGCGAATTAATAACGACCCCATCTGGTTAGTGCGAGGGGATTATATCGGATTCCGATGAATTTATATTATTTTTTCTTTTGCTACCCTCTGGCATGTTGGTGTTGATTTTTGAGGGTAGTTTTAGTTTGTTTTGCGATTACGCCTTTATTTGTTTTTTAGTTTCACACTGTATCTGATATCTGCATGTAGCAGTGTGAACAGAAGAAACTTGATGTTAGATCCGTTCCTCAATTTCCGACAAATTTTCTAGACATAGACATGCATTGTGTGTGGCGGAACTCAACATCGAGCTAAAAATCTAACCAGAGCTAGAAAATAAAAGTATTTAAATACAAGAATTTTCCCAAGTGTGGACCAAACCCACGATCATCACCAGCCAAATACTGTACTACGGCACGACGGCGTTTGTCGCTGTAATTTGATATCAAACGGATATTATTCCATAAACGACACGTGTTTTGCTCTGTTCCCTTTGAAAACGTAAGATAAGCTTTAAGAGCCTCATCCTTAATTTCAAAATATTCTTCATTCAATTCAGCCATAACAGATTTTTTTCAATCGTAAATAGAAATGTTAGTAGTGTGAGTTTTTTTACAGAATAATACTGCCGCTTCAGAAAGCTCTCTTTTTTCTGCTAAAAGCCGGCCAGAAACTTAATAGTTGTAATTTCAATCTTCAAATCTTCCATCATGATACCAACTTAACAGTGACACTACACTATCTTCTCTGGGTGTCCTAATAAAAAACAATACAACGCTACTCCACTTCTCCCAAGGGGCTGCTTATCACAGCTGGGGCCCAAATCGGCTTGTGGATAGTTTTAAATGAATAATTCTATTAATTTGGTACGTTTTTGGTACGTTGTTTCCTACGAACTGCTCCATTTGCTTGTGGAGTGGCGAGAACCAAAGCCACGTAACGGGAACCAAAGCCACGTAACGGGAACCAAAGCCACGTACCAGCCATTAAATGATGATGATGAATGATGTTACAATCACACAGAGTATATAACTCTATTCCGCATTTTTCAAGGTAAAAGAGAAACTTTTTTCTCTAGAGTATCAAATGATTATTACAGCACTGCTAGCGAAATATTAAACATATTTTCGGATAAACCGCCCTTTTATTTGTTATATGACGTGCCGATAGTACCCCAAAGGCATTAATCGCGGTACCCTCATAATAAAAAATAGATAAGAGCTATAAAATACTGTAAAGAATACATACATTCTTTTTATCCTTATAATATCTGGAAGCCCTTATATGGTAGCCATTATTGTCTAAACATTGTTTTTGTATCTTACAATACTAACTTATTAAGCGATGATTACAAAATTGATTTCCATTTGGGGAAAATTTAAACTTTATGTATGTGAAAAAAATTAAATAAATTTGACGCTTAAATTTGATATTAAAAAAAATTACACGCTATTTAATAAAATAAGCATCTAAACTTGTTTCTTTCCATCACAGAATAAGCAAAAAGAAAATAATACACACACTCTGTTTCCCTCTTTTCGCCCGAATTTGAGTCATTACGTGTTGTTGGCGAAATTCAACTCTCTTTATCTGTCATACCTAGCTGGAAAACGATCAGTCCCGTGAATAGGGATGGCCATCTATGACCATTTCGTTTAGTCTCACTACTCCAAGATGCCTTCTTTTATGCAGAAGCAAATAATTTAAGAGGTATAAGGTTAAGATTCACCCAAAGTGTTTTCGTATCAAAATAATTCGTACGGATATCAATCGTCCCGTGTAATCGCGCGTGGTATTACTTCCGGTCAGGGTTTGATGGCGGTTTCCTTTTTTATTTTGTTACATTATGACGTTTTGTATAGTTTTCCTTTTGTTATGATATTTATTTTACTATATATTTACGTATCACTTGCTATTTAGGGTTCCATAGCAAAATAGAAAAAAGAACTCTTATTGATTGTGATGATCATGTCTGCCTATAGTTTATCTATGTTTGCTTGTACAGCGCCATTCATGGGCGATTCTTATTCCCAATTAGAAATCATCATTTTTATTCTCGTGTACTTTATACACAACATACCACATGTGGTAGGCAGAGGGAGCCTAGTGTAATAAACTTAATTCTCCATCTTCTGCCAAATACATTAGGCACTATGTGTTGAGTGGCAGCGCCGCGCTTTGCCTTGACTGAGGTCAAAGCAAAGAAATGAAAATATTAAATATTTCATTTACTCACGTGGAAATCGAACCCACAACCTGTCCCGTTTACAGACTATTACGTGTTGAGTGGCGGAAATGAGAAAAAATCATTACCCTGACACGCTGCGCCACGACTACCTCTTAAAAAGAGTGCTCTTAAAAAAACACTAAATTTTTTCTATACTCTTACCCAGGACACCCCCACTTCTTCAACCAGCTTTCTTGTGGGCTGGACATCATCTCCTTGGCTGGTGAGTGGCTAACTGCTGCCGCCAACACCAACATGTTCACCTACGAGATCGCTCCTGTATTCATCTTGATGGAGAACGTCGTTTTGGAAAAGATGAGGGACATGATTGGGTGGAAGAGCGGTGATTCTATCTTAGCTCCAGGTAATCTAAATGAACATTTTGATAATTTACAATACAACAAATAATGAATTTGTTTATTAAAATGTTATTACTAATTTCCTTCTTTTTCCTTGCCGTAAAATAACTTTAAATGTGGTAACGAATACTATTTTTTTATGTTTCGAATAAACATTAATTATTTTTAATAATTTTTCTCTACAAGGTGGTTCGGTATCGAACTTATACGCATTTCTGGCTGCTCGTCACCACAAGTTCCCGCAGTACAAAGAAAAAGGCCTTAGCAGCATTCCCGGACACCTCGTCATGTTCACATCCGATCAGGTAAGATAGAGCTCAATTCCAATTGAATAATTTATTTACTACTTTATTTACTGTTAGCAATTCGAGGGCGTCGTGGCGTAGCGGTACTACGACTGACCGAACGGGAATCGAATCCACGACTGTCGCGTTTATAGATTAATTAGATTATTTCGTTCTAGTAACAGGAGAAAGCGCGGCATTGAGTTCCGCCACTCAATATGCAATGTCTCAAAAATTGGGCGTAAAAATAAGGAACGGAGTGTATTAGATGCGGGATACGGCGTGAAGCAAAAGAAGCGTGAAGAGATAATCACAGTTTACTACATATAGACAATGCTGTCAACAATAATTATTGTGACGACTTCAACCCTGCGCAGTGCCACTACTCAGTGAAGTCGTGCGCGTCGGTGTGCGGGCTCGGCACGGACCACTGCGTGTGCGTGCCGTCCGACGCGCGCGGCCGCATGCTGCCCGCCGAGCTGGAGCGCCTCGTGCGCCAGCACAGGGAGCGCGGCGATGTGAGTGCGCTGATCTCTTTTATTTATAATGGTATACTCTTTCCATTGAGGAAGTATTGGATGCGTTTCATTCTTTTGTACGCTTTGTTGTAGTTATTTATTTTTTGAGTATAAACTCAATTGAAAAATACGGTCAAGTAACGATTATTTTAAAAATTTACTTATTAATATGTTTCATATGTATTTTTATTTCGCTAAAATATTGTAATTAAAAGCTAGAATCAACGAACTTTTTAAAACCTTAATATGAAAAAACGAGGCCAGTCGTGGCGCAGAAGCACAAAGTGTGTCTGTAAATCGACTGGTTGTGGGTTCGATCCCCACTCGAAGAGAGGAAATATTTACTTAAATTTATATGTCCATTTCTTCGCTCTGGTGTCGAGGCAAAG